>JAMZAV010003910.1:0-95326 GCA_024449915.1 Sweltsa coloradensis | reverse complement strand
AAATTTTTTCCATGTGAAATTTTTAAAAAAAAAAAAAGGCCCCCGCACAGAAAAAAAATTAAATTTTGTTTTTTGAAAATTTTCGCCAAAAAAATTTTAAAAAACGCTTTTTTTTTTTTTAAAAAAATTTCTTCGACTTATAACACCTACTGCTTTACCCGATTGTAATGATTTTTAAACAGAACCCAAATTTTTTATAAAATTTATATATTCGTTGATATTTGAGCGCAATTAAAAAATTATTTTTATGAAAATCGAAATTTTTACGTTTTTTTTTCGTTTAAAAAAAATTTTTCTTTTACATAAAATCACATGCTTTACCAGATTGAAATGTTTTTTCACAGAAACAGAAAATCTGCATAACACGTGAGCCCCATTTCGCTTAAAAAACAAGCCCCGAAAAATCGTTCAAGTTTGGGGATTATATCCGTAGGTAAGTTCCAAGCTGCGAAAAAGGTTTAAATAGCATTTTGTACAGCTCTTTTTATTTTTTATTTTTTTTAACGTCTATCCATTAGTTAAAAAAAATGATTTACTAAGGAAAACTAAATAAATCAAAATTAAATAGATGCAGACAAAAACAATGAATACTTTTTAAGAAATATTTGAAATAGTAATTTTACAACAATGCATTAAATACTCAACAAATTTGATAACAAATAAAAAGGATATTAAATGCAATTTAAATGAATCGAATATAAAAAAAAAAGGGGTGGGGAATTTAAAAGAAAAGAAAAAAGAAAAAAAAAAAAAAGAAAAAAAAAGAAAAAAAAAAAAAATTAAAAAAAAAAAAACGAAAAGAAAAAACTGATTTTTTAGACGATCCCATCAAACAAATATGAGGTTTCCCAAAAACAGGAACAGAAATCAGGGAGAAACCAAATCTTTCGCGGAAAAAACCCACCGAACGCGAACTTCATTCTTGTGTTCAACCTCTTTTTGTTTTTCAAATCTTGAAAAACAATTTGTACAAAAATCTTGTTTTTTAATTTTAAATTTATCAGAATAAAATTTTATTTAAAATTGTTCAAGTCAAAAACTGATCACGCAATGATACAGGCACCTAACTCAAGTGAAAGTTCCCCAGTGGGCGGCAACCAGACAATCTAGGCGAAAAATATCAATTGAAATACTTTGAACACAAAATAAAAGCAAAAATAAACAAACAAAGAGAACAGCAAAATCATAAAAAAGAACATAGAATTAAATTAACATTACATAAACACAGTGCAATGCCCAAAAAAAAAATAGTAAAAATAATTTTCTTTGTTTCTTCGATTATTATCATTGTTTCAATTTTACTTTTAAAAATTGTACTATTCCTAGCTCAGTAAACTGGCTTCTAATTCAAAGAAATTGAATTCCAAAAAGGATACCCCTCTGTCAAGAAGACTTTTTAAATTGAGAAATTAATTTGGGAAAATTTCAAAGAGTTCTTTTAGAATAAATTTTTTTCCACGATCAACAAATTGAAAATAGGGGGTAAAATACCTGAATACAACCTTTCAATTTTTGTAGTTTTTCCCCAGTACGTATTTTTTCTTTTTTCCTAATCGTGAAGCAATCAATTGTAAATTTTTGGGCTTATGGGAATTGAATAAAAACAGAGGTAATTTCTCTCTAAGTACAACTATTCGGTGAAGGTCTTACTCCCCAAACCCTAAAAAAATAATCAATAATGAGTAAAAATTAAAAAATCTAAAGTAACTTTAACTTCTCTCTGTTAAAACCCTCTTCTTTTCTTTTTATAATTCCTATTTGGATAATTTATTAATACATTTTAAATAATGTTTTTTAAAAATTTAAATTAAAATCTAAGAAAACCCAAGATTTTTAAAATTCAAACTCTAAAAATTTGCTTCCCATTACAATTCAACTTTCAAATAAATATCATATGCTTCTTCATTAGCCTTATAAAAAAATCATAAAATTTGTTTTACTAAAATTTAAATACAAGTTCCTGAGTTTTAAAAAATATCCACCCTTTTTTAAAACTTTTTGAAGACGTTTACGATCTCTCAACATCCACACCTTCTAAATAAAAGAAAGTCTCAGCATATAAAATATAATTGATTCCTCCCCTTTTAGTAGATATATCATCTTATAAGAATAAATAAAAGGGGGCCTAATATTGATCCTGTGGTACTCCACAAAAATATTGAAACTTTTGAACTATATTTTGCAAGATTGATAAAAATTTTCTTTTTAAAAAGTAATCCGCTTTATTGATAACAAATAAGGACTTATGTTTTACCTGGTTTTTAGTTTTTTTAAAAGGGTAAAAAAGGGACGAATCAAATCTTTTTTAAGATCAACAAAAAAAGCCCAAAACCCTTACCATTCCGTTGTCAATCCCCTTTTTAGATAAAACTGTAAAAGCTTAGAAGGGGACTTTGCGTTGATTACCTTTCCTAAAACCATTTGGTTTTCACTTAAAAACCCTTTAGATGCACCACTTCATGTAATAACCTCATTGCCCAAAAAATTTTAAAAAATTTCCCACAATTTGGGAAAAGTTGATTTTTAGGTCGATAAGAATTCCTATCACTCTTTTTTTTTAACCCTTATAAAATAGGTTACCCTTGCCCAAATTTTAGGTTTGGGAAATCACCTCAAGAAAAAATGGGAAATTAGAACGCTAATAATCCGATATTGATGTGCTTTCTTGAATATAGCATGGAACTCTTGAAGTTTGTCGACTTTTAATTTTAAGGCGTTTAATTTTCTGAAATGACTTCTTTATTAGTTACCTTTACATGCGGGAGATCACTGCTTTTTTTTCTATTTTAAAACTTTAAACTTACCAATTTTACTGGAAAATAAAAAATAAATAAATTTAAATTTTTTTAGAGTTACCCATCCGTTATAAAATGATTTCAGGGGGGGGACTTTAAATCAAAGCGACCAAGCCAACCCCGCAGGCCCCGCGCAATCGCAAATGAGCGATAACCAACCAAAGATCGATATTTTAATAGGAAATTACCAATAGTGGTATGGACGTGGAACATCCGCGAATCAACGCCAGAACAACAAAGGGGCCGATTCAGAAAAACCTGAAATTTATTTTGCTTTGTTGCTGGACGGGCTCCAAAGTCACCGTTTACAAACTCCTAAAACAAACTGATGGGCTAAGCCAAATCAGAAATTAAAAAACTTCTGTTTAAAGGGGAACGAAAAACCCGGACCTTCGCATTTGAAGCAGATACGCTAAACAAAGACCAACGGCCAACCAAATTCATCGTTCCAAAAAAAACTTTTTTGTAAAAAACACAAAAAGTCAGGGTTAGACTGTAGGGTACCCCACTTGTCAATGAGGTATGTACACTCATTTTTCACTTTGTTACTTTGTTAAACCCCTTTTTTTCCTTGCTTTTTAAAAAAATTACGACCACCTATTGGCGTATTTAAAATACAAAGCCCTAAAATGAGGAGCGAAAACGAGCGTTTTCCCTTTGACCTGCCGGAAAAAGTCACTGTTTTTTTTTATTACTAGGAAAAACCCCTTTAAGTCCCCCCGTTGTTGGGTGACGTAATGGTGCATTGAGCTGCCCTGGTTAGCGGATTTTCTTTGTTCTTTTGGAAAAAAACTTAGTACTAAGTTGAAGATTTTTTTTAAATTAAATTAAATTAAATAGAAAATTAAACTTTAATTTTTAATTTTTTTAATTAATCGTATGAATTTTAAAAAATTGAAAAAAACGAAAAATTGCGATTTTTATAAGAAATAATTATTTGATTGCGCTCAAATTTCACACGAATATATAAATTGATAAAATTAAGGTTCAGTGAAAAAAGTATTACAATGAAATAAAGCATGTAGGTGTTATAAGTAAAAAATTGTTTTAAAAAAGAAAAAACCCACAAAATTTTTATTTTCATGAAAAATAATTTTTAGATTGCGCTCAAATTTCACACGGATATCTTAATTCATAAAATTAAGGTTCTGTGAAAAAATCGTGAAAATCGGATTAAGCATGTAGGTGTTATAAGTAAAATAAATTTTCCCAAAAATCGAAAAAAAAATCGTAAAATTGCGATTTTCATGAGAAATAATTTTTTGATTGCGCTCAAAAAACGTGGCAGTTCTAAGTTCAGAGATTTCGAAGGCCTCCATAAAATTTCATCGCAAACGGAGTATCGGTTAGCTGAAATCGTGCTGACAAAACACACAAAAATACAGAAAAAAAAGAAAGAAAGAAGGAAAGAAAAAAAAAAACATTCCGATTTTTTTCTCAGTGTAGTGAAATGGAATCTTCGCTTCGCTCGCTTCGCTCATCCAATTATTATATATCTCGCCACAACGTTCGAACGGAGGGTTGGATCGAGTTGAAATTTGGACCATCCGCAATCTTGATACAGACTGTGATACACCAACAGAGAACGACCAAGTGACTGATACAATAGTTCTTAACTGAGTTTATTAATAATATGTGTGTTGATAGGTAAGCTGGGCATTGATCAATTCTCTGGATTTCAGTCATTCATCATCGATACGAGAAAACAAATATGAAGAAAAATCTCTTTAAACTAGTAATAATTAGGGGGGGGTGGTGGGGGGGGGGGGAGTTTTCTATATCACACTCGACAAAAATATGCAGTTATACAGGTATTTATTTTATTGTTATACATACGCTAATATAAAACGGTATTTATTATATTACAATGTTCAAAATCGTTACCATATACTTGGTAAGTGGCATCATTATTAAGCACACCAAAGCAGTAAATTACATATTTTTCATTCAATTTATTAACTTGTTATTTCAATAAAATACAGATTTCAGATAGTTCGCGAATCTTTGTTTGCATACCTTAATGACTCTTAAAAGGAGACCGATATAATTGAAATGTTTGTTAAAGTAAACCGTGGAAACTCTAAATGAGCAATCACCCCCTTGAATTAAGAGTTTAAAGGAAAACAGCCCCATGGTTTAATCAGCAGATATTAGGAAATCCATGCTAGGAGAGACACTTGCGCAAGATTATTCAGAATTTTAGAAGCCTCACGTGGGAGGAATACCAAGAAAGTTAGAAATAAGGTAAATAATCAGATTCGTTTTTTTCCTAAGCGTGAGCATTTTAAGTCTTCTTTTGATAATGATATTTCTTGCAAAATCTTTATGGTCAGTTTATAATAAGTTGACAGGTAACAAAGTGAAAATGAGTGTACATAGCCTCATTGACAGAGATGGGGTATCGTACACGTCTATCCTGACATTTGCTGTTTGTTACAGAAAGTGTTTGTTGTGACGATGTAGATTTTTCCAGTGAAATTGGTAAGTTTAAAGATTTAAAATATAACAGAAGGCAGATGATCTCCCTGCATTAAAGGTAACTAATGAAGAATCATTTCAAGGCAATTAACGCTTAAAATTAAAAGCTCGTACACACTTCAGAATTCCATGCATAGTATTCAAGAAATCGCATCAAGAGTCGATTTTAGCGTATACTAATTTCCCATTTCTTTCTGTAGGTGATTTTCCCCAATCAACCAGCTGAATATGGTTGGCAAGGGTAACACCTATTTTATAAGTTTAAAGGTAAAAAGATTGATAGGAATTCTTATCGACCTATATCAAACTCTTCCAATTGTAGGGAAATTATGAAATTTTTTGCACCTGAGGTGTATTACATGAATGGATGCATCTGACGGTTTAAGTGAAAAACAACATGGTTTTAGGAAAGGTAGATCAACGCAAAGTGCCTTCTAGCTTACAGATTTTATCTATAAAGGGATTGACAAGCCGAATGGTAAGGTTTGGAGCTGTTTTTGTGATCTTAGGAAACATTTGATTCAGTACTTTTTTACCTCTTTTAATAAAACTAAAACCGGTTTAACAAGAGGTCCTTATTTGTTATCAATATTAGCGGATCTTTTTAAAAAAGAAAATGTTTAATCAATCTTGCAAAATTAGTTTTCAAAGGTATTCAATATATTTTGTGGAGTACCACAAGGATCAATATTAGGACCCCTTTTTTTATTCTTTTACATGATGATATTAATCCTACTATATGGGAAGGAATCAATTATATTTTATATGCTGATGACTTGTCTTTATTTAGAAGGTGTGGATTGACGAGATCCGTAAGACTCTTCAGAAGTTTTAAGAGGATGGATTGATTGGTTTAAAACTCTCAGGACTTTGATATTAAATTATAGTAAAACAAATTTATGATTTTCATAGGCTATGATAGAAGCTCTGAATGATATTCATTTGACGTTGAATTGTAATGGTAAGCAATTTCTAGAGATATGAATTTAAATATCTTGAGTTTTCTTAGATTGTATTTTAAATTTTAAGAACATTATGAATATGTATTTAATAAATTATCTCAGCATAGGAATTACTAGTAGAATGGAAGAGTTTGTAACAGAGAGAATGTTAAGTTACTTTAGATTCTTATTTCACTCATATTATTGATTTATTGTTTAGTGGTTGGTCGAGTAGACCTTCTACGAATATGTTGTACTTCATAAGAGAATTGACCATCTGTTTGATTCCAATTCCTATAAGCCAAAGTTTACAATCTGATTGCTTTCACGATTGAGGAAAGAATGAAAGCGTTAACTGTAAAATAATACAAGTATTGAATGTATGTATGCAGGTATTTTACCCAATATTTTTCAAATTGTGTTGGATCGGGATAGAAATTCTAATTCTAATGACCTCTTCTCTTTAAAGTTTTTCCTAAATTAAATTCTGAATCATTAAGAAAGTCATTCTTGTACAGAGGAGTATCCTTTTTGGAATTCAATTTCTTCTTATGATATTGAAGCCAGTTCTGAGCTTAGGAATAGTACATTTATAGAAAGTAAAATTGAAGCAATGATATGATCGAAGAACAAAGAAGATTATTTTTACTATTTATCTTTGGGCATTGTCCACGTGTTTATGTAATGTTATTTATATTCATATGTTTTTCTTAATTTAATGATTTTGCTGTTACGCTTTGTTTGTTTAATTATTGCTTTGATTTTGATGTATGCATTTATTTTCATTTGATATTTTTCTGCCTAGATTGTCCTGGTGCCGCCCACTGGTGTAACTTGCACTTGAGTTAGGTGTCCTGTATCATTGCTGGATCAGTTTTTTATGCTTTGAACAATTTTTAAATAAAAAATTATATATCTGATATAATTATATTTAAAGTCCCGATCTTTTGTACTAAATTGTTATCAAGATTTTGAACACAAGAATGAGTTGAACCAAAGAATGAGATTCGCGTTGCGGTGGTTTCTTCTCGAAGGATTGGTTCGTCCTGATTTGCCTGTTCCTGATTTTGGCAAACCTCATATTCGTTTGAAGTGGGATCGTCTAATATCAGTTTTTCCTTTTTCGTTTTTTTTCTTTTTTAATGTTTTTTTTTGTGTGGAGGGTTTCATTCTCTCTTTCTTTTTTTTCCTTTTCTTTTTTTTCCTTTCCGTTTTTTCTTTTTTTCTTTTATTTTCTTTTTTCCTTTTCTTTTTTCTTTTCTCTTAATTCCCCCACCCCCCTTTTTTTATTAATCCGCTTCATTATAAATTGCATTTAATAATCCCTTTTTATTTGTTATCAAATTTGTTGAGTATTAATGCATTGTTGTAATATTACTATTTCAAATATTTACTTCAAATGTAGTTCATTGTTTTGTCTGCATCTATGTAATTAATTTATTTAGTTGTCCTCCTTTGTAAATCAGTTTTTATAACTAAAGGATAACGTTAAATAAATAAATAAATAAAATAAATAAATAAAGACAAGAACGATACTGTTTATAACAACTTATGGCCACAAATATACAAGAAAACGAACACAAACATCTTGAAAGAACTATGCGACCTCACACAGTTTATGTGATCTATCCCAGAGTGAACAAATGTTTCTCGCCTAGTTATTGATATTTCTGACGTCATCCTTCGTTGCAGTCCACAGACTGGACTACTCCGTCACCTGTCTACAGTCATCTCGAAAGTCGGGACTAGTTAACTGTCCTCTCGCAAGCTGCAACTTGGTGATAACAGGTGGACTCGTCCCTGCAATCAGGGGCGGTGGCATGCTCACGAACTGCAAGAACGGTATTGACAAACATGAATATGTATTGGGAAAATGTTTAATAATAATCGCTTACATTAAAGGCTAACAAACTTGGTATATATTGAGGATAACACTGGGGGAAAACGTTTAATAAGCAGCTGCTGTTTCAGAAACCTATACATAGATTACGCTAAATGAAAATGTTTGTCGTTGAAGATCATGTGAAATAGACATGCGCAAGCAAGCACAGGTAAGAGGAACAACAAACTATATACCAAAACAGCTTAATAACATTTGTTATAAATATAACCAACACAAATATAGTAAATCCTTCGAGTGTTAATAATCATGTTATTTAAAAGGGGTATTCAACCGCTAAACGCCAAAATATATTTCACATTGGTCTAACTAGTTATGAAACAGACTAAGATGTTGGTTCAACCATAACAAGAAAATTCCGAACCTGTAATTTGCGAGTTAGGTCAAATTCGCAAAATTCTCCCATGACACTAACAAGGGGGACCATAGTTGAGCACCGTGATCTGAGTATTTTGTGCCAAAATTTTGCCCATCTTTGACGTAAATTGCCTCCTTTACTCTAAACTTTATACCTTTGTGTTTTGTAATTTAGTCAGGTGTTCGATCAAAATATACTGATTACCAGGAGAAGAAAGTAATTTCGTTTTTTGGCTTGTTTGAATGTATATAATATGGCCAGTTTCGAAGACACAAATTTCTAAATGCCCCATTTTAGATTGGTACGAATGCCTCTAGTATCTACGTGAAACAAAAGTAGCGGTTTAAGTCGATTTAAGAAATTTACTCAACGCATAATTTTCGAAATTTCAGGATCAAAACATTAAAAATATCGTGTTGTCCACATTGTACAAGATATAATGTTTTAACTGTCCAATTTTAGTTTAGTATTATGCTCTATAGATTTTGGTCCAGAATAATTAATAATTCTTTTTGGTAATAGCCCTTTAATTATTTTGAAACAGCTACTTAGCACCGGCCTATTTTGACACCCTCTTTTCGTGTAGCTAACCCACCCCCTGACACAATGGAAGCACCCAAAACGTTTTTTTATTATCCTGGTTGAACTGAAATGTAATCTAATGTTCTTTGTCAATCAGAGTTGTGCGAGGATGTGTCTGTTTATTCTTTGGACGTGAGACTTACAGGGCGGGGCATAAAGACGGCTTCGCTCCCTAATAATTGTGGTTTGTGAAAAAACCGTTCTTGACAATACAACTCTCTTTTGATGTCGCTGCTCGGTTAGGGTCTAAACAGTTATGAAGGGAATATACAAGGAGTTAATCCTCCTTTACCATATTGACGGAAGAAACCATGGCTAAAGTCTGTAGTAAGGATTGAACTGTGGCAGCTTAAAGAATATATTTTCGTACGGTTGAACCTGACCCTGCTTTGGGGGGAGGGGAAGGGGGGTTGTTTTTTCGAGTTTCTTATAAAATTGATTCGAAATAGAGAGACTGTTCTAACACACATCTTTTGTGGCTTATGCGAGCCTATCAGAAGCTCGGGAGCTCGGCGTCTCGCGAACTAAGCCTAAGTATGCGATAATCTCGGCGTCTCGACGTCTAAGCCTATATGAGGCAAGCTACTCGGACGTCTAGGTGTCTATCGTAGAGGAGGGCCATTCGAAGTCTCAGCGGATAGGCCTATAGTAGGCATAAACTCGACGTCTCGAATGCTATCCCTTTAAGAAGGCATGTCTGGAGTTCTCGACGGTTCCGGAGGTCTCGACGAAGGATGGTGTTGGATATTGAAGGCGTAGCCAATGGAGAACAAGTGAACGTAGGTTTAACTAGATAGTGTATTGTGACAATATGTACATTGAACGAGAGACAGGATAGATGTTTGCGAGTAGCAGGCATACCGAACCGACTGCGAGGCCCTCGGCAGGAGCTCTCGTTTTATAGCAGAGTACCGGTTGTCCGAAACCCAAGTTAGACCATGTCCATCCCTTGAAGAGGGGAGAAAGGACGTTGTATGGTGTCCTGAAATGGATCGCCACAAGGAACACAAAATAAATAACCGTTGCATGCTAACAATGACACAGAAACACATACAACAATAAAGAATGAAGCATACAAACCACCAGACAATAATGAAAATCAAAGTTACTTATGAATAGATGTCTTCTGCTTGATGTTTCAATAAAAATAAATGTTTCATAGTTCAAATAATTGTTCTTTTTAATGATATAATTTGTTAATAAATAGTAAATAACTTCAAGTATACATTGCTATATTTAAATTTTATCACTCGCGTGAAGTGGGGTTGCAACAATTGGTGTGTATAAATATAATGAAAGGAACAAAGCTGCATTTGAATGACCACCCACATGGTTTTTTATGTATGTGATCCATTATAGGTATGCGTGAGGATTTGCTAGCCGGAAGCATAAATCACTAACCAACGAATAAATTTAATAAGTAATGGTTGACTTGAGTATTATGCCGCCATATGTACATTTTGTACACATACACTGTAGGACTGCTATGTACATGATGCCAATGTAGCTAATAGTTCGGACTTATGGTGCGTTTCTACATTCTGAATCAGATAGGAAAAGTGGTATAACTGGTCTTCCGTCGGTAAGCAGAATATCCCGAATCGTTCTAAAAAACGCAGTTGGATCTTTAGTTTATTATTATTATTATTATTATTATTATTATTATTATTATTATTATTATTTTTATTATTATTTTTATTATTTTTATTAACATTATAAATTCCAGGTATCACCTAAGGATTTACAGAAGAAGAATAGAAACTGCTTAATTCTGGCTTCAAACAGACACGAGCTGCTTGCTGGGAATCACCTTCAAAGATTATTTTTTGTGTTATAATCTTTAGACTAGTTTATTTTATGTAGGATGTTTTGGGTTCGAGAACACAACAGGAAATATATTTTCGAATATACATTTTATCTCAATGCTAAACGGGACAAAATGCCAAATGGCATGGATCGGAAGGAATGCCCATTGTGGCCATATTAAAATAATGCACTTACTGAAGTGTCAGGTACTCTATAGTAACAACACCTAAAATAATAAACTCTCTCTCATACCTGCTAGGTAATTACATAGATTACGTTGGTTGACCAGTTAAAAATCAGCAGATTCGTTGCAAGGTAGCTCATACATTCATATCGATTCATCACCAACATTCCATAAGTTGACAAGATACTTCTCACCCAGAACTTCCCGTATCCTCCTTCTCGTAGGTTCGTATCCTTGAGCTGACTACACGTTGACTACGCGAGTGTTGTGTGGAATCCATATCATGTTACCAAAATAAACAAGTACAACGTATCCAATACAAAGTTTTACTTTCTCTTTGGTATAAAATTAATATACATGATCACCGATTACAGTGCTACCTTTGTCAACAATATTCTAATCCAAAGCTAGCAAGTCGTCGAAACTTGAGGGTTAGTGTACCTGCTGTCACATGTACATCTAGGTGCCCGTTAGGGCGCCGCAGCCAAGCCGCGGTGCGCTACACAATCAAGCACCTTATACACCAAGCAGAGTTGGGGTGATTTCGAGGTGTTACCCAGCCATCATGTAACGTGATGTGAACTTGAAACTATCACAATCGAGGGGATTTGAGATACCTGACAACACTGGCCAAATTTTGTTGGGGTACGATTATTCCTTCTTGGTGAAACATGGCTTGAAACATGCTCAAAATCACTTTAAGGTGTTAGCTACTGCTACTGCTAACTGCTACTGCTAACATTCTTAATTCGTCAGTTTCAATCGGCCGCGATTCTGACCAACGGGTGGGGCTACAATGTTCATATTTACTGGGACATTAGGTTATAGTAATATAGTCTCTTTGAAAAAAAAGTTGAAAAAGTTTGCTGAAGGCTTTCCAAATACAGTGTTAAAATAAGCCTTATTCCTAGCATACACTCAACAAGTAACTATAGTTACTTGACACTTGTTGACGTACAAGCAGAGTTTAAGGCGGGAAAGTGGCGATTACGTAAACAAATAGCGAACATTTACACAATTTCTTCTTTTGTGGAACGAGAAAAGTTGTCAATTATACTCTCATAAAAACAAATCAGAAACCGCCCTGACGTAGGCCCAGATGTAGAAATTATTTATAATACAACAGTTGTCGGGTCTAAAGTTCCATTAGAGCTAAGTACTAGATAAATATACTTTACACTACGTTTGACAAGCCCTAAAGCCTTTCTAGCCAAACCTAGGCCAGCCAACCTTTTTCTGACACACTTCCCACACAAAATAAACTCTAGTTTTTATTAGCTAAAAGGCCTAATGCAGATAACAATGGTAATTATAGGTCCCTAGGCTATTCCAAAATTTACGCCATAATAAGCATTTTTCTTTTCTTGTTAATAAACTCACGCAATCTCCTGTCACTTTTTCTGAAAATGTAAAACAAAAAGATGTGAAAATTTTCACTATTCTTTTGATTACCTGATGATTTCACATGGCTGTGGATGCAGTGAAATGGTGTAAATAACATTAGTTTGTGCGTTTGTTGTTACATGGGAAAGTTTAATTTGGTGTGCGTTGCCCTATACTTAACCAGTCCCTTTACGTCGTTATACATGGTTTACCCCTATAACCCCAGGTGTACATGAATCCGGGCCTAGATATTTTTTTTTTTTTTTTTTTTTTAAAAAAACATCCTTTTGTTATTGCTAATACCCTAAAAATTAAATCACTTTGATAAAAATATTATATTTTAACAAATAAATTTTGAAAGATTAAAAAAGATTACTTAGTGGCGTTTCGACGGAATCAGGTTCCACCACCAGATATTTATGTGCAAATTCATGCAAATTCAACGATGACTTTGATGAGTTCATTAACAAAAATAATGAAGTTTACGATCACCAAACTAGACAGGCCAATCAATATCATTTAAACGTACAAAATAAGACCAAAAATCAATTTTTATCAATGGAATTAATTGTATAATAGCCTACCGAACAGTATCAAAGAAAGTAGATTCAATAAATATAGAAATGAATGTATTGATTTTTTTAAATCTGAATTTCCATATGTGGGAATGTGACTGAAAGTGTTTTGTAATGATTGGAATAGTTTTATTATATACTAGCTGACCCGTCGCGCGTTGCTGCGATGTTGTGTTGTTGTGTGTTATGCCAGAACCCTTCACGGGAGTGTACTTCTCCACAAAAAAAAAACGTATACGTGTCAACTTTCATGGAGATATGTCCAACGGTGTCGAAGTCAATTCATTGGTGAATCCTCTTTGCAGGCACCGATCACCACGTGGAGGATAGCATAGAAACCTTCCCTTCCCCGTGAAAAATACATGTGCCAAGTTTCATGGAGATCGGATGAATGGTGTCGTCTATTAGGGATGTGCGGTTCCAGGTTTTGGTTTCGGTTCCGGTTCCGGGTAGTAAAGTACTCGATTTTTCGGTTCCGGTTCGGTTCCGGTTCCATCAAAATATGAATAAAAACATTAATTTATGGATTACTGAGATTAACCACTTGACAACTTAACAGGCCTATGAAAAACATACAAATATCTATCAAATAAACAGATGGCGAAGAAATGATGTGAAATCTAACTCTGCCGTTGACAGAACCGTAGTGAAGTGACGGCTGTGGCAGACCCGGGCAGACCGACTCGGTTGGGTCTTTCCAGTCACGTGATACATATGTGCCAAGCGCGCGTGGCTGCTTATGTAATGCAGCTGAGGGAGCCACGCTATAAGAGTAGTCTTAATGATCAAACCAAAATATTACCGTAACAGGACTAAAATATCTATGAAAGTCCAGCGCCGTTGACAGCATGTGTGTTAGCCCGTAAGCGTAATGAGTGAGAGAGAGATAGCTCCGGCGATATCTTCGCAGCCGCAAGGTCGTAGCTGGCTGTGAGGAGGGGAGACGTGCGCCTGACCAAGTGCGCGTTCGATCGACGCGGGCCGGCTTACTGTTCAAGAAGCTGTGTGGGAAATGTATTAAAACAAATGTATCCTCTTTGCAGACACCGATCACCACGTGTTACAACAAAATGGATAGCATCTGCATAGTAATCTTCCCCGTGAAAAAATACATATATGTGCCAAGTTTCAAGGAGATTGGATGAATGGTGTAGTAATGCATAAAGGACAAACATACAGACAGAGAGACAGACATACATTCGTTTTTATATATACTATAGATTATGTATAGACTCTGTTTTCTACTTATGTGAAGTATTTATATTACGGTATATGATGTGTATTTGTATTTAATATTGTTTGTTATGATTATAACATGTTACGAACTAGCGATAGCTAAATAAATAAATCATGCTAAAAAAAAAAACTCATGCATATTGTTGTGAAATTGATAAATATTTGTGCACAGTTTCGAGATACAATTTCCTATAGACACATTTTTTGATTGGTATTATGTTCTACTAGAGAAACGCCAAAGTCGTTGATAGACGAGTGAGTGACCCATGTGTTGAGTACCCGGGAACATCCCCTTTACTCCCCTATACCTAAGGCTGGATCTAGCCCAGTATGGGGAATGATACCGGGTATTCAACACATGGCTTACTCACTCGTCTATCAACGAATTTGGCGTTTCCCTAGTCTAGTTGGCTAAGGCGCCCTTATACCCGGAATATGGGAGACCTGGGTTCAATCCTCTGGTTGGATAAGATTTTGTAGTTTATGGATTGTATTTAAAAAAAATATTAAACATGTTTTGAAATGCATATAATGCAGTTTAGTGTTTAGTCTACATCAACTGTGACAATACTATGGAAATCATAGCCAGTACAAAATACGAGTAAAGATTGCAAGGTTTACTCAATCTCCCAGCGGAATTTGGGGGTACCTTGAACATGCAAGTTTTGATAGACCTAGTTTGTCACTGCATAACAGCATAAAAAATATATTTCCACTGCCTCCATTGCAACCGAGTAACATCTAAGAAGCAGTGATTGTTTCAAAAGAAAAACCATTGTCGTCAAAAGAATTCCTACACATGGTAGGCGTATTTTTCAGTTTATTATTTCTTGTAGGTTTAAATCGAAATGGATTGTGCTCATTTTGTTAGCAGTTCTCAGTTACCTGGTCACGGATGTCTGTTTAAAATTTCGGCTCAATCTATAAGGTCGTTCGGCCGTATGGGACCGGACAGACAGACATTTAACAAACATTTAACAAACAGAATTAATCACGACTAAGGCCCGATCGAGTTGCGTTGTAGACTACGTTCGCTGCGCTCACTCGTCTAATAAGTTAGACTAGGGAAACGCCAAAGTCGTTGTTAGACGAGTGAGTGAGCCATGTGTTGAGTACCCGGTAACATTCCTTTTCTTCCCCCTACCTTAGGCCTCCCTAGCCTATCATAGGCTACAGTGGAACATTATGGCCTAAACTATGACCTAAACTTAAATACCCTATTGTTTATACGAATATTATAACAAACTTAAATGCAAATGTTACCGCGTACTCAACACATGACTCTCTCGCTCGTCTAACAACGACTTTGGGGTTTCCCTAGTCGAGTTGGCTAAAGCGCCCTTATAGCCGAAATGTGGGAGACGTGGGTTCAATGGTCGGGAAAGATTTTGTAATTTCTGGTTCTAGATTGTAATTTTTAAATTATGTAACATGTTTTGAAATGCATATAACGCAGTGTAGTCCATCATCTGTGACAATACTATGGAAAACATAGCCAGTACGAAATACGTGAAAATATTGCAAGGTTTTACTCAATCTACGAGCAGAATTTGGGGGTACCTTGACGTCCTACATTCGATTAACCTTGGACACGGCATTTCACAGCCAGGTAAATAACAAACAAAAAATATTATTTCAAAATGAAAACCATTGTCGTTAAAATAATTCCCATACCTTTCAACGTATTTTTCAGTTTTTTATTTCTTGCAGGTTTAAATCACAACAGATTGTGCTCATTTTGTTAGCAGTTCTCAGTTACCTAGTCACGGATGTCTGTTTAAAATTTCAGCTCAGTCTATTTGGCCGTTCGGCCGTATGGGACTGGACAGACAGACAGACATTTAACATTTAACATTTAACATTTAACATTTAACATACAGAATTAATCACGACCAAGGACCGATCGAGTAGCGTTGTAGACTACGTTCGCTGCGCTCACTCGTCTAATGAGCGTAGCGAACGAAGCAAAGATTCCATTTCACTACACTGCAGAAAGAAATCCGAAATGTTTTTTTTCTTTTTTTCTTTGTTTTCTTTTCTTTTTTTTCCATTTTTTTCTTTTTTTAAATATATTTTTGTGTGTTTGTCCACACGATTTCGGCTAAACCGATACTCCAATTGCAATGAAATTTTATGGAGACCTTTGAAATCTCTTTACTTAGAACTACCACGTTTTTGAGTGCAGTCGAAAAATTATTTCTTATTAAAATCGCAATTTTACAAATTTTTTCGATTTAAAAAAAATGTCTTCGAATTATAACACCTCCATGCTTTATTCGATTGTTTTGATTTTTTTCACAAAACCTTAATTTTATGAATTAATATATTCTGTGAAATTTGAGCGCAATCGAAAAATTATTTCTTATGAAAATCGTAATTTTACGATTTTATTTTATTTTTAAAACATTCTTCGACTTATAATACCTACATGCTTTATCCGATTGTAATGATTTTTTCACGAAACCTTAATTTTATGGATTAATATATTGGTGTGAAATTTGAGCGCAGTCTAAAACTAATTTCTTATAAAAATCGCAATTTTACGCATTTTTCGTTAAAAAAAAAATTTCTTCGACTTATAACATCTACATGCTTTATTAGAATGTATTGATATTTTCACAGAACCTCAATTTAATGAATTTATATATTTGTGTAAAATTTGAGCGAAATCGAAAAATAATTTCTAATGAAAATAGCAATTTTACACTTTTTTCGTTTTAAAAAACATACGCTCATCCAACAACGTGCCTGAAAAAGCGTTTGCGAAGCTTCCTGGTCTATTTGAGAGACAAAATAAGCAGGTTGAATCCGCTTTAATAAATTCACTAAAACACATTTTTGCATATTTCAGGTTTAAAAAGATCAAGAAAATTATTCCAGAATCACAGGTACGGGATATAATTTTAAACGGTACTTTTAGTGTAGGATTATGCTTACGTTTAAACATTTTTTGGGGGAAATAGCCCCTTCAATATACCCACAACCCGCAAGCTGAACCATGACATTGAAATGAAACGGCAAAATGTATTTTTTTTTTTAAATAGATGCGTCGTGTGTAGGCTTACTGAACAAACAAGTTTAATATTTAAAATATACTCATGAAAGTTATAAAAATTGATGTAGTCCAATAAGAACATTATAGTTTTAAGGATTATGGTATTTATTTTGATATATAACAAAATGCATTCTCTTACATTAAGAAAATTTTTATTTTGAATATTATATAAGCCGCTTTAGTCGTTGGTGTTTTATTTCCAGAGATCTATACTTATATTTTTTATAGCCTTACTTAATATTATTTGTTTATTTATTTATATTGTATTTTAAAATGTGGTTTTGAGACGTATAACTAAGTAAAGTAAGTTAGACACTTTGTGACTGGGGCCTCATGGCCCTTTTCTAACTTTCTATGAGGTTGTGCACCATAATATTCGATTATCTGTACAACTTCTAAGATAAATAATAATAACAAGGAATATATTGCTCCCTTCTTCTGCATGTCTCGATTACCGTCATACGCAAAACATTTTTAGTAAAGTAAAGTGATAGAAATGTGAAAAGTTGCAGCGAGTATTGAACAACTCTGCAAGTAAATATTTACAGAATAACATAATGTTTAAACTGCCAATACTTAAAACTAAAACAATAAACATATTATGTTAATTTGACATTTTGACTTTTTTTTTACACAAATAAGATTTTTCTAGTTTCTACTTCAATTAATCTACCACCGGTGGAAACCTTCCAAATTTTTTGCGATTTGCATTGAAAGTGAAATAATGTGGAGATTAGAAGCCATGAACATTACTTACACGGGGGAAGTCACAGCCATCGGATTCTGTGCCGACTGCCTTGGGAGCGTTATCTAGGTATATTTTGATTACTGAATCCATCAATTTGTGACACTTGTGACCGCTGTATTTGAATTTCGCTGTGTAGTCGTTCGATTTCTTTAGGAAGAATTCGCATTCGACCTCGACCTGTCAACGTAAAAAAATGAAGAGAAAACGATTATATTTTTATTTCATCCATTTGTATGTGTTAATTTAACCAGGGATAATCCAATGTGGCTTACTTTCATTGAAATTAAGGTGAGTTTGTAAGTGGCATATCTTCATACAAAAATACAACACATACATATGTGCATGTACATACAAACCACTTAAGCAATTTTATATTTCAACTTGAAATAATATATGGTATTGATTAATTGATCACGTTTGTTGTAAAAAAATTCTAAAATTCACATTGAAGTTATTTATTCTGCATCTGTTATGGTAAAACAAAGTGAATAAAATATTGTCATATTGTTCACTTATTTTTCATAAAACGCTGTATTCAAGTATAATTTAACATGAATTTTAGAAAATATACGAGAACACAATAAGCATGTTTTTTTAAATTTAAGTCTAGGTCAAAATAAAAGTAAACAATATTCAATAGTATGTTTTAATTATGTAATATTGTGAATTTTTGGAAACCATTCGTGTTGTCTACGTGATTCGCACTTACATCCTTTAGTTCATTTCGTTCGTTAGGGAAGTTGTGCGAGACGTTGAAGTTTCCCTTCCCTGTCCCCTGATCTTCACATAGGCAGGCTTGCTCAACAACTATGTTGAAACTCTGAAAAACAACAATGCAACATTACGATGTTGTAGCCGTACACACTCTACTGCCTTATTTATTACTTTATATTTACTAATTATCAACAATTATTGATTATTATCTGATGATTTCTAACATAAAACTGGTAATTAAATAACTTTTAAGTGCTACGTCATAATTTAAATAACAGTCAACAGTGCTACATATTCAAAGTGTTTTTGCGACCATTTGGAATTGCCGCATTAATATATTCAATACAATAATTCGTAGTGTCGACTTAGGCCTAGATGGATTACACTTGGAGTCGATAAAGGTAGTTGGCGCGTCACGCGGTTAGGCGCGTGGTTTAACAAGGTAACTTGTTTGCTGTGTTTTATTATGATTTCATTAATTATATTAGGTAAATATACATTAAAGCGGACGTTAAAAAAAACTACAAAACCTTTAACGTTTCTATCAATTAATATAAAGGACTTTATACGGAGTTTTATATTTAATTGTCATCATCCATAAACAAATGTAACCTAGAAATCCTATAACGTTTCTATTTAAAATATAAAGGACTTTCACCCGAAAATAAGTTATATTAAATATTATTTTTGCCATTCATAAACCAAAAAACCAACAAAACCTTTGACGTTTCTATTTAAATTATAAAGGACTTTCATCCGCAAAGGAGATTTATTAATTTTTTAATTTTTATTATTTATTATTATTATTTGCATTTATTTGTACAACATTTGCCATTCATTACCCAAAAAAACCTACAAAACCTATTTCTATGTAAAATATGAAGGACTTTCATCTGAAAAGATAAAAAAACCTACAAAACCTTTAACGTTTCTATTTAAAATATGAAAGGATTTTCCCCCGAAAAGGAGTTTCATGAATTGTTATTGTTATTATTCTGTTGTTTTAATAGAAAAACATAAGAATAGAATATAAAAAAAAATCGCTTCGACGGAGATTTGAACCATCGAACCTTCGATTAAAAGTCTAGCCCGCTACCATCCTGCCAACACGGCACTACCATTCC
Organism: Sweltsa coloradensis; assembly: GCA_024449915.1. Taxonomy (NCBI): domain Eukaryota; kingdom Metazoa; phylum Arthropoda; class Insecta; order Plecoptera; family Chloroperlidae; genus Sweltsa; species Sweltsa coloradensis. Next base: position 75,447 of record JAMZAV010003910.1, on the reverse strand, counting down.
GGGCCGCCTTGGGTGGTAGCGACGGTGGCCGCTGCAGCAGTCGGTAAGGAAGTACACCGTCCACTGTCATCCATCTCGGCCCTATCCGACTACCAATAATTCGATACGCGCGCGACACCTAGCGACCAAAATCGGAACTGCGCTAACTACTTCTTACCGACTCGACAATACACGCTGGCACCTAGCGACCCTAGTGGAGAAACCATGCAACTTTACCACTGCTAGTTTCTCAGCAATGTTGCCAACTGGTCGACCCAAGGCTGTGCATCAAATACTCTGTGACTTGACGCTACAACAAACACAACTATTACGCCATCTGATGTAAATACTAGGAAAACGCTTAAGTCCCGCCGCGTTGTTGGATGAGCGTAATTGGTGCATTGAGCTGCCATGTGTTAAGCGGATTTTCTGTTGTTCTGTGAAAAAATCATTACTTAGTCGAAGATTTTTTTTAATTAAATTAAATTAAATAAAAAAATAACTTATTTTTTTTAATTAATCGTAATTTTAAGAAATAAATATTCGATTGCGCTCAAATTTAACACGAATATATAAATTCATGAAATTAAGGTTCTGTGAAAAAATAATTACAATAGGATAAAGCATGTAGGTGTAATAAGTCAAAGAATTGTTTTGAAAAAGAAAAAAACCGTAAAATTTCGATTTTCATGAGAAATAATTTTTCGATTACGCTCAAATTTCGCACGAATATCTTAATTCATGAAATTAAGGTTCTGTGAAAAAATCATTAAAATCGGTTAAAGCATGTAGGTGTTATAAGACGAAGAAAGTTTTTAAAAATCGAAAAAAATCGTAAAATTGCGTTTTTTATGAGAAAAAATTTCCCGATTGCGCTCAAAAACGTGGCAGTTCTAAGTTCAGAGATTTCGAAGGCCTCCATGAAATTTCATCGCAATCGGAGTATCGGTTTTGCCGGAATCGTGCTAACAAACAGACAAAAATACAGAAAGAAAAAAAAACATTCCGGATTTTTTTCTCCAGTGTAGTGAAATGGAATCTTCGCTTCGCTCGCAACGCTCGCTACGCTCATCCAAATTACTTAAATGGTGCAACCTTTCAAAGGAAACAAGGAAACCCCTACAAATTATATTAACTAGAAAAACGCTTAAGTCCCGCCGCGTTGTTGGATGAGCGTAATTGGTGCATTGAGCTGCCATGTGTTATGCGGATTTTCTGTTGTTCTGTGAAAAAATTATAACTCAGTCGAATTTTTTTTTTAAATTAAATTAAATTAAATTAAATTAAAAATTAACTTTTTTTTTTATTTATTAATCGTAATTGTTAAAAAAAATTGTAAAATTACGATTTTATAAGAAATAATTTCTCGATTGCGCTCAAATTTAACACTAATATATAAATTCATAAAATTAAGGTTCTGCGAAAAAATCATTACAATCGGATAAAGCATGTAGGTGTTATAAGTCAAAGAATTGTTTAAAAAAAGAAAAAAACCCGTAAAATTTCGATTTTTATGATAAATATTTTTTCAATTACGCTCAAATTTCACAAGAATATCTAAATTCATAAAATAAAGGTTCTGTGCAAAAATCATTAAAATCGGATAATGCATGTAGGTGTTATAAGTCAAAGAAATTTTTAAAAAATCGAAAAAAATCGTAAAATTGCGATTTTCATGAGAAATAATTTTCCGATTGCGCTCAAAAACGTGGCAGTTCTAAGTTCAGAGATTTCGAAGGCCTCCATAAAATTTCATCTCAATCGGAGTATCGGTTTAGCCGGAATCGTGCGGACAAACAGACAAAAATACAAAAAAAAAAAAAAAAAAAAAAACATTCCGGATTTTTTTCCAGTGTAGTAGAATGGAATCTTCGCTTCGCTCGCTACGCTCGCTACGCTCATCCAATGAACTAGTCCAGTGAGTTACTATTTGAAATCCACCAATCGGACACTAAATCGACGCCAATTGACCAATCACGTCAATGTCTTTGCAAGCTGTCTTGTAGGCCCTTAGCAGAAGGTGCTGGAACATCAGCTACTCAGCGTCGTCTGCAACTTCGGAAAAAAGACGAGAACATTCCACGTACAGAGGAGAGCAGAGATGGACTGCCGTCCAGGCGTGGGCTAATTTCCTTAGCCTAGCCTTCTTCTAGCGGCTATCCGGGTCTACTCACTGCTGGGATGGATTCCACTACCTAGGCCCTACCTGTGGCCTACCAAAATACGAGATTTCTGCTCGTATTCTGCATATTCCGCCGAGGATTCGGAACTGCACACTTCGCCCGTCCTAGGCCTACTAGGCCTAGCCTACATCAGCCTACCAAAGAACCGACGCACAATTCGTAACGTATCGATACATTTTCATTAACAATTCTCGCCGTGTTACAAGACTGTTATTTTACCAGAAGCCAAAGAACAGTTTTTGAACTTTAGCACGCATAGGCCTAGCCTAGCCTAGCCTACTGCGTATTTGGCTTCAAAAGCCAAGGTCACACAGACCAATAAATCATTTTAGGCCTAAGGCCTACTCAATTACTATTTGATTGTTGATTGTATTTCATTGTATTGCCATTTTCTTGTGTTTTGTATATTGTTTGTTTTTGCACTTTGCAAGACTGGTCTTAATTCATAGGCCTAGACTACCTAATAATTTGTTTTTAAACTTGTAGGACAATATAGGCCAGCCTACCTTTGCAAGGAGAGTTTGATTTCAACGTTTTTCCTGTTCACATCCCATGGTAATTGAATTCATAGGCCTAACTGGATCATTTAGCATAAAGGAGTTTCGTGTTTCTGCTGACTGACTGCTGGCTGGTGCCTACATCCTCAGTGAGTATGTTAGTATCAAATAAATAATAAAATAAGAGAAAACATTACAATGTGTTACTTGTCTAAGTGTACAACAACGTTGAAGTTTTTCCTTCCCTGTCCCCCGATCTTCACAGGCAGGCTTGTTTAACATCTATGACGAAATTCTGAAGAAAACAATGCAACATTTCGATGTGTTACTTGTTTAAGTGTACAACAACATTATTATTATGCTTTTCGTGTGCCACGTCGATCATCTGGATGTATATAGTGGATAAGGAAAAATAAAACTCACACTTTAAAGGAGTATTCAAACAATAAACTCAAAAAATACATTTCATTCAGGCTAGCTAGTTATGAATTAAGAAATTAACAGAAAAATTATTGGGTCCACCATGACCCGGAAAAAGTTGTCAAACTTGGTATTTTCGAGGTAGGTCCGGTCGGCAAAAATCTCCCATAAGAAATAACATGGGGACGATCTTTATGCCCCGTGACCTTGGAGTATTTTGATCCAAAGAAATTCTAACCATTATCGACGTATACTCGACAGCCTACTGTAAACCCACTTTATTTTGTTTTATATCTTGGGCAAGTGGTTTGGTCAAAATATGCTGATTACAAAGAACGGTTGTGATTTTGGAATGCATATTTTTGCTTGTTTGAGTGTAATGCACAGTTTCAAGACACGATGTTATAAAGGGTAATTTTTGATTGGTAAGGGGCTTTTCATACAGGTTCAATTTCTAATGATATTAGAAGCCAGTTTACTGAGCTAGGAATGGTGCAATTTAAAAGTAAAATTGAAGCAATGATAATGAATCAAAGAACAAAGACGGATTGATTTTTACTATTTATTTGTGGGGCAATGTCTGTGTGCTTATGTAATGTTAATTTATCTTCATAAGTTCTTATTTATGATTTTGCTGTTCTCTTTGTTTGTTTATTTTTGCTTTGATTATGATGTATTCAATGTATTTTCAAATGATATTTTTCTGCCTAGATTGTCTGGTTACCGCACACTGGTGGAGCTTGCAACTTGAGTTAGGTGTCCTGTATCATTGCTGTGGTCAGTTTTTGACCTAAACAATTTTAAATAATTATATATCTGATATAATTATATATTAGAGTCAAGATCTTTTGTACTAAATTGTTATCAAGATTTGAACATAAGAATGAAGGTTGAACACAAGAATGAAGATTCGCGTTCGGTGGTTTCTTCCGCGAAAGATTGATTATTCCCTGATTTTCTGTTCCTGATTTTTGGCAAACCTCATATTCGTTTGAGTGGGATCGTCTAATAAATCAGTTTTATCTTTTCGTTTTTCTTTGTTTAATGTTTTTTTTTCTATTTTTTTCTTTTTTTTTCTTACTTTTCTTCCTTTCCTTTTTTTTCTTTTCTTTTTCTTTTCTTTTCATTCCCCACCTTTTTTATATTTGATTCGTTCATTAACTGCATTTAATATCCTTTTTATTTGTAACCAAATTCGTTGAGTTTTAATGCATTGTTGCAATATTACCATTTCAAATATTTACTTAAATGTAGTTCATTGTTAGGGCGCGACTCTCGGGAGCGGCCTTATAGGTTTGCAAAAGTTTATAGATTATGTATCTGTGTACATTTGGAGCGCGTCAAGACCTATGCATTTATTTGAGGTAGAAGATATTAACCAATGTCAACGAAACTTTACAATCATGATTCCAAAAGAACACTGCATCACTCCTTAAAATTTCATACTGTTTTGAGGGGCGTAAGTGTTCCTAAATGCAAGTTTAGTCAGCCGTAAAATTTTGACATTTTACACATTGCAATAGTTTTTCATCAAAAGTCCATTATCAATTTTGCGTTATCACAACGAAACTCAAACTCGCATCGCCTCGATAGTTTGGTAATAGAATACTACCAAATAAATTTTCCTGGCGTTATTAGTTGCGAATCCACGTGTTACAGAAAATATTCAGATTACGAAATCAAAATATTTGTGTATACGTTTTGCCAAACTTTACGATGATATTGCCAAATTATTCCAAAATGCAGGGTGAATGCGATTAGTCATGTCCAAACAGTTGTGTATAGTGCCAAAAAACAGTAAGTTTCGTTCAATAGTTCATCAAGGGTGTCCAATCAAATTATGTTTTGGAGCACGTTTTTATCTTGTAGAGATTTTTTAATTTTTTTATATGTAGAAGATTGAAACATACGTTAACGTCCTTTTGCATGGTGGTTTTTACTATTGTAAAGTATAAGTATGTAAATTTGCAATGAAATCGGATTATAAGAAAGGCCAAAATGTTGATTAAGATAATCGTAAATGTATCATAATCTGTTCGCCCCAAAAGTTAACAATTGTCATTGTTTGCACGCAATTTTGCGTTAGCACAATGTTACTTATAAACATTCTACCTTCATTCTTTGACTATAAATTGGCATTACACTAATTCACCTGATGATTGTATTTGGGGCAATACTTTAGTTACATTAAATATTGGAAACTTGGCCCCGTGGACAGCGAACGGCGCAAATTTTATAATAAAAAAATGTGCAATGTGGGTCTAGCTATAGCACGTGCTCGCTTATCAACGCGTCCAACTGAGCGTTTCCTAGTGATAAATATTGATGGCTTATAACACGTTCATGCAAAACATTTATCATACCTTACTTTTATATAATTCAAAATATGGATGTAACAATAAAAAAAATATATACGCGACGGCACTCCTAGTAGTACGTTCAACTGAGAATTTAAATCTTACTAGGGAAAACGCTTAAGTCCGCCGCGTTGATGGATGAGCTTTTTATAGGTTTAGTTTGCGTGGGATATCTTTACTTTTGCAAGTGCTTGTTTTGCTGCCTACGCATTGTAGGGGAATGTTGTCAAGTTTCTTTTGTTTCTTGTCAATTGGTATTATTTACCGTAAAAAACTTGTATTAAAAGCTTTATTTCTATGGATTCTGGCTAAATTTTTCCACTTTTTCTTTCAAAAGGTACTACATAACCATAACCTTAATGTCCATGTATAATATGAACGTTGTACCCCCACCCGTTTTGGTCAGAATTGGCCCAAATGGCACGAAAATATCGCACAAAAAGTCAAAAAAACGTATTTTAAAAAGCTTTATTTCTCTCATTTTGGCTAACTTTGTCAACTTTTTCTTTCAGAAAGCAATACATCACCATTACCTTAATGTGCATGTGAAATATGAACGTTGTAGCCTTACCCGTTTGGTCAGAATCGGTGCAAATGTCACGAAAAAAAACGCACTAAAAATCGAAAAAAATCGTAAAAGTACGATATTCATGAGAAATATTTCTTCGATTGTACCCAAAAACGTGGCAAGTCTAAGTTCAGAGAAAACGAAGGTCGTGTCAAATTTTCATCAAGATCGCATATGCCGTTTGCCCGGTAGAGAGCGAACAAACAGACGGAAAAACAAAAAAAAACAAAAACAAACAAAAAAAAAAAACAACGGAGCTAAATTTTTTGGGGGGTCGGTGAATGAAATCTTCGCTTCGCGCATCCAATTACACTGGTTAAATGAAGATCAACACCTTTGATTTATGTATTGATGTTTATTCATGTATGAGATGAAATAAAATATTCACCTTAAATATACAAACATACGTGAGTTTTAAAATATATTTCGACGTTAGAAGACGCTGTGAGTAGGCTACGTTCCATAGATTTGACCGTATGGCAGTGATTACCTTCATGGTATGTTACCAATTTTGCGTGATCACAATGTTACTTACAAAAATTCATACCTTGATCATTTGATTAAAAATGGCATTAAACTAATTACCAAATTTAATTCTTCATGTATCTCATTATTTATATTCTTCATTTCATCATCTAATTATTAATCTAATCAATGGTAGTGAGACTTTTAATATTTTGAACAGATCATGGATTGGCCGCATGGTCTAGCGGTGGAAGTTTGTTTACTTTTTTTTCCTGAGTGGTAACTCCACATGTCTGGCGTTCGAGGGGTTGTCTCTAGTAAACATTCGGATACGACTTTTTATTTGGGTGCTCCCTGTGTAACTATATGTGCATAAAATAATATAGCCAGGGATCTTGACCTAATATTTCTCAGTGATAATTACTAACTTATCTAAACATTCGACAACCATCAGCTAGCGTCTTACGCAACACTCCATGTGCGGGAACTCCCCAGCCTCTATGTAAACAGCCGATTGACGGCATCACACGCGACACATTAGTGGGCTCGGTTCTTTACAAAATTCCTTACACAACACTAACAGTGAGTTCCCTGCCTTTTATCACGGCAACAGTGACGCAACGCAAAAGAGCCTCCTGGAGGTTGCGAGTTCGATATACGGGTTACCGGCCACAAGTTATGAAGAAATATAATTTGGAGTCGGCTTCATATATAGCCCAGGAGAGGAAGACTTTACCCGGACAAAATTCCGAACAAGCTGAAAATTTGCACGCAGGCTCAGATTAGCCTACTAAGCAATGATTGTAAAGTCTTCTAAGCTCCGCCGCGTGCGTCTTGAGATATGGTGGCAAAAGGGCGTAAGTGCCAAAAATGTTTTATTTTCAATTTCAACCATTTTTTTACACTAATATGTACAAATTATTTAATATTTCTACGTCAGTAAAGTAAAAAGTATGATATTTTCAATTTCAATACATTTTGACATACATATGTGCAACTGAAAATAACAACAACAACAAGCTGAAAATTTGCACACAGGCTCAGATTAGCCTACTAAGCAATAATTGAAAAGTCCCCTACGCTCCGCCGCGTGCGTCTTGAGATATAGTGGCAAAAGGGCGTAAGTGCCAAAAATGTTTTCTTTTTAATTTCAACCATTTTTTTTACACTAATATGTACAAATTATCAAATATTTCTACGTCAGTAAAGTTAAAATCAGTCATAAGCTTCGACCCGTGCGAGGCAAAAGGGCGTAAGTGTAATTTCAATACATTTTGACAAATGTGCAAATTATTTTGTATTCATACGACGGAAACGTGAAATTGTTCCCTTTTCTTCGACCAGTGTGTCTTGACACATGGTGGCATAAGGGCGTAAGTGAAAAAGATAATATGTTATTTTCAGTTTCAACAAACACTTGTTGACATTCGTATACATGCAAATTATTTAGTATTTGTACGAGACAAAAGTAAACATCTTCCCCGAGCTTCGTTGCTGGCGTCTTGTTAAATGGTTGCAAAAGGGCGTAACTGATATCATAATTCTATATTATATATAAAAAGAGCTTTTGACATTCAACTACGTTTATTTGTAACATATGAATACCAAACAATGGACACTCAATGTAAAATCCACGCATGCTGACTGACTTGCTATGGCCAGCTTGTATATGAAGAACCATTACAAAATTGTTGTAAGTAGCAGACATTACCAAACCTATAAAATAATATTCTCCAGCATTCTCAAGCGGCTTGCATAGACGGATTTTGAAAGGGATTAGAGCACGAGCTGTGGACAACCTATCTTGGGCTTGACTATAGTATCACATCACGATAGATAGAGAGTATGAGCAGAGAAAGAATAACCATATTTCAATACCGATTTGATTTTTTAAATGTCCGAGTGGGAAATGAACGCTTACATAGCGGACTAAATTGCATGTGTGCCCGACTGGCATTGAACGCTACAAACTATGATACATGTTACATCCCCTTTGTTTGCCATCAAGCCTAGAGGGGATGGAAGGATAGATCCTGGTGGACTGGCAGCTTATCAAATCTAGAGCTCACAGTACGCAGTTGCAAATGAAGCGCTGCTCAATGAAGTAAACGGAATGTACCAAAGCAAAATCTATTGTGATAAAACGGTAGAAAAACATAAGCCAACTTATATCTTAAAAACTTCTGCATATATTTCATTAACTAATTTACTTTTGGTAACTGCAGCTTAGTAATTCCTACCAGCTTGGTACAAGACGGTCTCATGGGTCCGTCAAACATAACTGAACACACTGAGCCGCATGTATTCACAATCACAACATGAAACATGTATTTAGAATAGACTTCCTAGTATGGAAACAGGACGAGGTGGCGGCATCTCTACACTACATGCAAAGTTTGACCACTATACCGGAAAATATATGTGTCAGCATGGTAGTTTAATGTAAATGGGAGATTGAGCCCGCAACTCTGTGACAATAATAATATGTGATTTTGTCGTAGTTTAACAAAAGAATACTTCGTCGCAAAGTGAAAGTCGTCTTTGAGCCAAAAGCGTCCTTCAGATCACCATTATCCAAATAATGCTATTAAATAGTGTTGATGTTGCAGATAAACTTCAATGTGAGTGATGCGCTGTTATGCTTTTTGTCAATGAAGAAATACGGGACATGTACTCTATCTTTACGCTTCACTATCGGTTTCATAGTATTACTTTTTAAGTACGACCAGGGTAACTGGACACCAAATTAATGTCAGTTAAGTGCTATGTTTGGGATTTATCTTGATGATGACCTTCAAGTCTTCAATATGTTGCCGGCTGATAATCTGGCAAACGTACAAGCAAATATTTTAAATCATATGACTGAATTATTTAGTTTTGTGACTTACGCCATTTTGCCACTATATTACATCAAGAGTAACAGCTCATGATCTGTAGTGATGTGACACTACAGACAGCCAAGCCCAAGCTAGGTTGTCCACAGCTCCTGCTCGAATCCCTTTCAAAATCCGTTTTATTATTTTTAACATGAGATGAGTTTTTCAAGTTTTGAATATGTTAAAACTTTCCAGCTCATAACACACCAGATCTTCGCCTAACTATGTCTATGCATGCCGTTTGAGAATGTCGGGGTAAATATTTTATTAATTTGGTTATGTCCAATCTGCTACTTACAACAATTTTGTAATGGTTCTTTACATACAAGCTGGCCATAGCAAGTCAGTTAGCATGCATGGATTTTACATTGAGTGTCCATTGTATGGTATTCATATGTTACAATTAACGTAGTTGAATGTCAAAAGCCCTTTTTATATTAAATACTGAATTATGATGTCAGTTACGCCCTTTGGCCACCAATTATCAAGACGCCAGCAACGAAGCTCGGGGAAGATGTTTACTTTTGTCTCGTACGAATACTAAAATAATTTGCATATCTATGAATGTTAATAAGTTTGTTGAAACTGAAAATAACATATCTTTGTCACTTACGCCCTTTTGCCACCATGTGTCAAGACACACTGGTCGAAGAAAAGGGAACAATTTCACGTTTCCGTCGTACGAATACATAATAATTTGCAGTTGCACATACATATGTCAAAATGTATTGAAATTATTGACAATATCATATTTTTGGCACTTACGCCCTTTTGCCACGCATGGGTCGAAGCTTATGACTGATTTTATCTTTACATTCGTAGAAATATTTAATAATTTGTAGATATTAGTGCAAACAAATGGTTGAAATTGAAAATAACAAATTTTTGGCACTTACGCCCTTTTGTCACTATATCTCAAGACGCACGCGGCGGAGCTTAGGGGACTTTTCAACTATTGTTGAGAATGATCAACTGAACATGTGTGCAAATTTTCAGCTTGTTCGGAATTTTGTCCGGGTACACCATACAAAATTTTCTTCCACTCCTGGGCTAATAGTGATTGCAAGGCTGCGGTCTCCTATCAGTTCGAAGTATAATTCGCCGGTGGTTTCGCCGGTAGTGCGTTGTGCGAGGTTCACCATTGGAATTGAATAAATGATTAGCTATAGGGCCTAAATTTAATATTAAGTTAGGATTTGGCAAAATTGTGAAGGCACACTTTATTATTTTACTGTTTCGTGCGCTAATAGAAACCCAGGGCAAACCGAAGACAAAGTAATTTTCACTAGAGATGAACCGGTTTAAAATGATCTCAAAACGTTTTCAAAACTGGATTTAGTTGTTAGGCCTAATTTTAAATGGGTGGCAGTGTAGTGGGTGTACACATGACGGTTTTGAAAACAGTTTTGAAGTCAAACCCGCGAAGAATGTTTTTGACTTGAACCGATCCAAACCTAGTTTCGAAGCGTATGCATAATGTTTTCAAACCTCAAAGCGTTTTTAAATAGATTTTAAAACCGAATGTATATAAGATGTACATATCTTTCTCAAAGTTACAGGGGATATTTACTAAAAATTACGTTCTATAACTTCTACTTAAATCTAAATCATGGTAGGGGAGATTTTTAAAATATTTTAAACAATCAGGGGATTGGCCGAAATGGTTTTAGCGGGGGAATTTTGTTTATTTTTTTTTTCCTGAGTGGAAAACCCCACATGCCCTGGCGTTCGGGGGGTTGTCTCTAGAAAACATTGGGTTTAGGGTTTTTTAAATTTGGGTGTCTCCCTGTGTAACAAATATGTGCATAAAATAATATAGCCGGGGTCTTGACTAATTTTTCTCAGTGATAATTCCAAACTTATTTAAACATTCGACAACCATCCGCTACGCCCTTACCAAACTCCATTTTGGGGGAACTCCCAGCCTCTATGAAAAAGCCGTTGCCCGGCACACCCCGCGACCATTAGTGGGGGCTGGGTTCTTTACAAAATTCCTTACACAACACTAACTGAGTTCCCTGCCTTTTATCACGGAAACAGTGACGAAACCCAAAAAAGAGCCTCCTGGAGGTTGCGAGTTCGATATAGGGGGTTTACCGGCCACAATTTATGAAAAAATTTAAAATTTGGAGTGGGCTTCATATAAGCCCGGAGGGGAAGATTTTAAAGGGGGGACAAAATTCCAAACAATTTAAATTTGCCGCAGCTCAGATTAGCCTACAAAGCAATGATTGTAAAGTCTTCTAACTCCGCCCTTTGCGTTTGAAAAATGGGTGGAAAAAGGGGGCGTAAGGGGGCCCCAAAAATGTTTTTTTTCAATTTCAAACCATTTTTTTACACAAATAGTACAAATTATTTTATTTTCTACGCCCTAAATTTAAAAAATCTTTCATAAGCTTCAAACCCCTGCGTGGAAAAAAGGGCGAAAGGGGCCCAAAAAGTAGGATATTTTAAATTTTCCCCAATACATTTTGACATACAATGTCCCAACTAAAAATAACAACAACAACAAGCTAAAAATTTTACCCCAGGCCCCGATTGCCTACAAGCAATAATTAAAAAAAGTCCCCTCGCTCCCGGCCGCGTTTTGGCCCTTTAGATATAGGGGCAAAAGGGCGTAATTTGCCAAAATTTTTTTCTTTTTAATTTAAAACCTTTTTTTTTACACTAAAAATGTAAAAATTTTATCAAATATTTTCTACGTCAGAAAAAGTTAAAATCACCCTAAGCTTCGCCCCGTGGGGAGGAAAAAGGGGCGTAAGTGAAATTTCAATACATTTTAAACAAATGTGCAAATTATTTTGTTTCAACGACGGAAACGTAAAAATTTTTGGGCCCCTTTTTTTGACCAGTGTGCCCTTGACCTGGTGGCATAAGGGCAAAGGGTAAAAAAAGATAATTTTTAAATTTTCATTTTTCAACAAACATTTGGGTTTGCCTTGTATACATCCCAAAATTTTTTTAAGTATTTGTACGAGAAAAAAAGAAAAACATCTTCCCCGGCTTCGTTGCTGGCGTCTTGTTAAAGGGTTGAAAAGGGGCTTAACTGAATTTTTCAAAATTTTATTTATAAAAAAAGAGTTTTTGCATTAAACTACGTTTTATTTGTAACAATGAATACCAAAAAGGGGCCCTTTCTTTTAAAAAATCCACCCCTGCTGCCCTGACTTGCTAGGCCCCAGCTTGTATATAAAAAACCTTTTAAAAAAAATTTTTTGAAAGTAGCAGAAAAATTAAAACCAAAACCTTAAAATAATATTCTCCAGCATTCTCAAGCGGCTTGCATAGACGGATTTTGAAAGGGATTAGAGCCGACCCTTTTGGACAACCTATTTTGGGGCTTCTATAGTATAAACATCACGATAGTTTAGAGTATGACGGGAGAAAGAAAAAACCATTTTTCAATCCCGGGATTTGTTTTTTTAAATGTCCGATTTGGGAAAAATGAACGCTTACATAGGGGACAAAATTTGGGCATGTGTGCCCACTGGCATTAAACGCTAAAAAACAAAATGATCATGTTACATCCCCTTTGTTTCCCATCAAGCCTAGGGGGGAAAAAGGGAAGGAAGTCCTGGGGGGACTGGCAGTTTTATCAAATCTAGAGTTTCACAGTACGCAGTTGCAAATGAAGCGCTACTGCCCCAATGAAGAAAAGGGAATGTCCCAAAAGGAAAAATCTTTTGGGTGAAAAAAACGGTAAAAAAAAAACATAAGCCCAACTTATATCAAAAAAACTTCTGCATATTTTTTCTTTTAACAAATTTTTAATTTTTGGGAAACGCGCTTAGAAATTTCCCTTCCAGCTTGGAAACAAACGGCCCTCATGTGCCCGCCCAAACATAACTGAACACACTGAGCCCCCTTTATTCAAAAATCACAACATGAACCATGTATTTAGAATAAAAACTTCCAGTATGGAAACGGGACGGGGTGGCGGCATCTCTAACTAAAATGAAAATTTTGACCCTATCCCGGGAAAATATATGGGTAAAGCATGGAAATTTTAAATGAAAATGGGAATTGAGCCCGCAATTTCTTTGAAAATAATAATATTATTTTGCCCGTAGTTTAACAAAAAAAAAACTTCGTCGAAAAGTGAAAGTCGTTTTTGTGCCAAAGCGCCTTCAGATCACCATTACCAAATAATGCTATTAAATAGTGTTGATTTTTGCAGATAAACTTCAATGGGGAGTGTTTGCGCTTTTTAGGTTTTTTTGTCATGAAGAAATACGGGACATGTACCCCTATCTTTACGCTTCACTATGGGTTTTCATAGTATTATTTTTTAAAGTACGCCCCGGGTAACTGGACACCAATTAATTTCAGTTAAGTGCTATGTTTGGGTTTAAATTCTTGTTGATGACTTTCAAGTCTTCAATATTTGCCGGTTTGATAATCTGGCAACGTAAAAAGCAAAATTTTAAAATTTAAATATACTGAATTTTTTATTTTTGGGAAATTTCCCCCCTTTTTGGGGGGGCCACTAAAATTACTAAAGAGTAAAGTTTCATGACTGTAGTGATGTGACACTAAGACAGCCAAGCCCAACTAGGTTGTCCACAGCTCCTGCTCAAAATCCCTTTAAAAACCCTTTTTTATTATTTTTAACATGAGATGATTTTTCCAATTTTTGATTGAAAAAACTTTCCAGCCATAACACCCCCGGACTTCCCCCTAACTATGTCTATGCTTCCTTTTTGAGAAGGGTGGGGGAAAAATATTTTTTTAATTTTTGGTTTTATGCCCCAATCTCCCTACTTACAAAAATTTTTTGTAAGGGGGGGTTCTTTACATACAACGGGCCATGCAAGTCAGTTAGCATGCTTTGGTTTTACTTTAAAGGTGCCATTGTAGGTATTCAATTTTTCCCAATTAACGAGTTGAATGTCAAAACCCCTTTTTTATTTTAAATCCCTAAAATTATGATGTCATTTTACCCCTTTTGGGGCCCACCAATTATCAAGACGCCAGCAACGAAGCTGGGGGGAAGATGTTTACTTTTGTCCCCCGTACAAAAAAACTAAAAAAAATTTTGGGCATATCAAATGATGTTAAAAAGTTTTTTTTGAAACGGGGAAAATAACATATTTTGTCACTTACGCCCCTTTTGCCCCCAGGGTTTAAAAAGACACCTGGTCGAAAAAAAGGGAAACAATTTCACTTTTCCGCCCCGTACAAATCATAATAATTTGCATTTTTGCACATACATTTTAAAAATTTGTATTAAAAATTATTGACAATTTTATTTTTTTTTGGGCCTTACCCCCTTTTTTGCCACGCAGGGGTTCGAAGTTTTTATACTGTTTTTTAATCTTTACATTCGTAGAAATATTTTAAAAATTTTGTAGATATTAGTGCAAACAAATGGTTAAAAATTGAAAAAAAAAAATTTTTGGCACTTACGCCCTTTTGTCACTATATCTAAAAACGCACGCGGCGGAGCTTGGGGGATTTTTTCACTATTTTTTGAGAATGATAAACTAAACATGTTGCAAATTTTCAGCTTTTTTTCGGTTTTTTTTCCCCCCGGGTAAAAACCATAAAAAAATTTTTTTTCCCCCCTCCTGGGCTAATGGGTGTTGCAAGGCGGGCGGTCTCCTATCTTTTCGAAGTATAATTCGCCTTTGGTTTTTCCCCGGGAGTCCCTTTGTGCGAGGTTCACCTTTGGGAATTGAAAAAAATGATTTCTTAGGGCCAAAATTTTAAAATTTTAATTTAGTTTTGGGAAAAAATTGTAAAGGCACCTTTATTATTTTCTGTTTTCGTGCGCTAATAAAAAACCCGGGGGCAAACCGAAAAACAAAGAAATTTTTCCCCTAGAGATGACCTTTTTAAAATGATCTCAAAACGTTTTAAAAACGGGATTTAGTTTTTAGGCCTAATTTTAAAGGGGTGGCAGTTTTAGTGGGTGTACCATGAGGGTTTTTTAAAAAACCGGGTTTTGAACCCAAAACCCGAGAAAATTTTTTTTTGACTTGAACCGATCCAAACCTATTTTTCGAACGTATGCTAATTTTTTTTAAACCCTAAAAGCGTTTTTTAAATAATTTTTAAAACCGAATCTATATAAGATGTACATATCTTTTCAAAGGGTTTCAGGGGGGTATTTTTCTAAAAAATTTCGTTCTATAACTTCTAAATCACAAATATTGGCCTGGTGATCTAGCCGGGCCAATACAAAAATTTGGGAATTTTTGTTGTTGGGTTTTTATTTGTCCCTTTTGAGAAAAAATTTAATTATTTTCCCCCAGTTTTATTTTTTTTTTTTTAAACCGAATACACATGTTAAAACCCTGTTTAATGTCGATTTTAAGTTCTAAATTCATTATGATAGTGTGCCCAAATTTCTTTTTTATGAGCTCTGGTACGGAAATTTTTCGCAACGCTCTAAAGCGGCTGTCCCCACATTTGGAAAAACGCGCGAGTTGGGTCGCGCGAGTTTATTACCATCCTTTTCACACGACGACAATGAAGATAAAAAACAAAGCCACCATTGGTGTTCACGGTCACGTTTTATTGAGCGAGCGAACGAGCGTCCCCCACTTGACTCTTATGGCTCAATGTCTGTTTTTTTTTTTTTTTTCTGTTACTGCTTCGATACGGTCGCAACCGTTTCCCCTGATCGAAAACCTGAAATTTTGCACACATGTACATAACCCCCTAGGCGGGGTTTCTGGGATAGTTTTTGGCAAACGTTTAAAAAGGGGGGGTTTAAAAAATTTTTTCATTTAAGTTAATCGAAAATTTTTTTTTAAAAAAAACTGCGACAAAAACTGAGGTTGGGCCAAATCATTTTGAATGTCCTCCATCACGAATTGTTATTTTTTTTTTGATCCGATAATAGTTTTAGATGAAAATTTCATTTTAAACAAAGGGCCCGTTACCATGGCAAAGGAAAGTCCACAAAAAACTTTTTTTTTCCCCATTTTACGGGGAAACGGGGGCTCGGATCGAGTTTTAAATTTTTTACCCTCCGCAAGTTTTTTTCCTGATTTAAAGCCTTAGTTTTGTTTGGGAAAAAACGTTCAAAAATTTTTAAAGTTACATTAAATTTTAAACTAAAGTTTTTTTTTTTTTAAAATAAACGGGGGACAAAACTGAATTAGGGCCAAATCAATTTTGAATGTCCTCCCCGGGCACCAAAATTTTAAATTTTTTTTTTGATCCGATAAGTAGTGTAGAAACAATTAAAATTTTTAAAAAAATAAAAGTTTTCCCCTGGGAAAAAAAGTCGCCAAAAATTTTTTGGTCACTAAAAGTACGGGCCCCCTAGAAAAATTTAAAAGTAAAATAGTTTTCCCAAAGAAAAAGATGTCAAGGTCCTCTAGATGGCGGTGGATTTTATCCTTTTTTCCCCCTATTTTTACCCAATTTTTTACTAAAACGGGCCAAGACCCAAAAGACTTTTGGGTTTTTTAAAAATTTGGGAATTTTCGTACTCCCGGGTCGTGTTGCACCCTACCGGGGGGGCTCGCTCAAAAAACGCGTCCAAATGAAACGTTTTTTCCCGTTTTATGGGTTCTGATTGGCTCCCCGCTACCCCGACTTGCTAGGAAATTGAACAAGCTGGCCCTTTTTTTGGGCCCCGAGGCCCCGAGCTCCGCGCTCCCCTGGCTCCCTCTGACGGGGGGGCGGGGATTTCCATGTAAAAAAATTTTAGGCCCTACTTTTCCCGGGCCCCCCCGATTCTGTACATTTTTCCCGGGGATAAGGGGGTATAAGGGAAAGGGATAAAAAGCAGGACATGGCAGGATAAGGGGCCTGGTTAAGTCCCGAGGGAACTCCAAACCCAAACGAAATTTTTAATCAACCCGCAAGTCAACAAATGTTTTTTTCCCCACTGCATTTTCCCCAGAGGTTAAATTTAGCAGATTTGCAAAAGAACACTAAAATTTGCTCCATCTTTTGTTTTAAAATTTTTTTTTTTATTGACAGAAGATTGCGTGGATCATTAAAAGAAAAGAAAAGGGGGTATTAAAATTTCCGTAAATTTTGGCATACCTAGGGCTATCATGCTATTGTTCTTTTTGCATAAGGGTTATAGTAATCAAATAGTTATTTTTTGCGGGATGTGTGGGCAAAAAAGGTCGTTTCAGGGCCCAGGGGGTTTCCCAGGAGAGGCCAAGGGGTTGTCCCAAAATTTTTTTTGTTCCCTATTATTTTTTTCTAAATTTCCCCCAGCCTAATCGAACTTTAGGGCCCCCACTGTTTTATTATGAATAATTTTCTACATTTTGGCCCAGGCCCGAGACGGGTTTTTTTGATTTGTTTTTAAAAGAGAGTAATGAAAACTTTTCTCGTTTTAAAACATAAAAAGCAAAATTTTTAAAAAGGTTCCCCCCCACTGTTTACATATTTTTTTTTTCCCCTGCGAAGGGGGGATAAGTCTTCAAAGAATTTGGGTTCGGGGTTATACCCCACTTTTAAACCCCCTAACTCTGCTTTTACCGGGGATAAAAATGTACATGGGAAACGGGGGCCCCGAGAGTTTAAATCGCGTTTAGACAAAACCGCGCGATTTTCTCAAACGTTGGGGACAGCCGCTTAGGAGTTTTAAATTGTTGACGGCGGAGTTTTTTACCCCCCCCAAAATATCCCAAAGCTCGCACCGTTCCCCCCACCCAAAAAAGAAAGCTAAAACTTATAAATTTTTTTTTGAGCACTTGCTTTTAAAATGCCTTTTCAAAAACCCTTTTTTTTTAATTTAAAAAGGACTATAAAAAATAATCAGGGGATAACCAGAAACTTTTTTATGCATCAAAAAATCCATATTGCTTTTTAAGAGACTACGCCTGCCCCGAACACTCGAGTTAGTTCCTTTCAGTTTTTTTTTTTTTATGTGATTACTTTTTTTTTTGTTTTTCAAATTTTTGATTTTCACAAAAATTTTTTTTATCGTACTGAAAGTTAATGTTTTTTGTCGGGTTTAAAATTCCAAGTTCATTATAATATGTTTTGCCTTTTTTTAAAATTTAAACGCGCCCTACTTAAAAAGGCAGGGGGCCCCCTTTACAGAGGAAAAAAATTTAAACCCCAAGGGTGTTTTAAACCCTGTTTTTGAAATAAAATTTACATTATATTTTTTGGGGGATCAAACTCGGGATCATAATTTTTTTTTTTTATAAAGTGTTTTCCTGACAATAACCCTTTATTTTAAACCCCCCACTGATATTTTTTAAAAGGGGGACAGTGTTTTTTTTTTCAAATTTTTATTTTTTTTCCAATTCATTTTGGAAAAAAAAAAGTTTAATTTTACTCCGCTTTCCCATGGATTAATTAGTATTTTAACCGAAAAAGGAACTGGGGGCGGAAAAATTAAACCCGGGGCCCGGGAAAAGGGGACTGGGAAAAAGGTCGGGTGGGGGCGACCCTCTTTTTGTGTCTGCATCTATGTAAAAAAGAATTTTTTAAGTTGTCCTCCTTTTTAAAACATTTTTTTTTAACTGAATAGGATAACGTTTAAAAAAATAAAAAAAAAAAAAAATACTTCTATTGGGGGACCCAAAAACGAAAACAAAATAAAGCTGATTTAAATATTTCCCAAAAAAGGGCCCAATTTTTTTGCAAATTTTTGTGGGCCAAAAATTCTGTTGGGGGGCCCCTGATTTTTGATGCGGAGGGGCCACTTTTCATTCGCAAAGAAAAATTTTTTTTTGCATCATTCTGGGTAGGTAAGAAATGTTCCACAGGAAAATGGCCCACATCGCTTGAATTTTAATAATTTTACAAAAAAGACCTTTTTAGAAAAAAGGGATTTTATGATAAAAATCCCTTTAATGATTGGGGAAATGAAATCCTTCAAATGGGCTAAAAGAAGGTGGGGTTGTAACAAATTTAAAAAAAATGTCTTTAATGTAAACAAACATAAAATCAAAGAAATTTTGACCTTTTGGTTTTATAACAAATAAAATAGTTATTAAAAATTTGGGGCTCACAAAACCCCCAAATATACAAAATCGTGGAAAAAACACAGTTACAAAAAAATAGGGTAATTTTTTTTAAAAGGTCTTTTTGTGTTGTGTTATGCAACAGATTATGTGGGAAAAATTTTTAATTTTTTGGGGGGAATAAAATTTTCCCCTTTTAAAATGATTAAATATAATTCCAAAACTCTGATTAGGGGAAACCCATTACTATTGATCACTTGAAATTTTAAAAGCAAAATTTTCGGGGTTTTTTTAAACGCGATTATTTGGCTCATGGGATTCAAAGTCCCCCTTTTTTTTAATTTTTATTTATAAAACCCAAATTGCATATCCCCACAAAAAATTTGCGAACTGGGTATGGCTTTATGCAAATTCCCTTAACTTACCCACTTAGCTATACGTAAATAAATTTTTTCATAATTTTTTGCAAGCTAGAAATTTCGTTTTTTAAGTAAGCCCTAGCCCCCAAGCGAACTATTTGGGCTTGAACTAATATTATCCATTTATTACATTTAAAAAAAACTGAACACGTAAATATTTACAAAAAAATCGGGGGCATGTCATCGGCCCTTTAGGAAATATAAAAAAAGTTTGAAATCTGAAAAGCGAGGATATTTTTAGAAAATTCCAAAAAATTGCTTATTTTGCACTTTGGGCATCTGAATTCAAAGTAGAATCAAATATTTTTAAAAACGATCAAAGAAAAATCTTTATAAAAATTTAAAAAGATTTACAGGATTTTTTTAGTTTGTCCCCTTTTGGGGAAAGAAAATTTCCGCTCTCTTTTGTGTATTTATCCGAAATAATGTTTAGTTATCTTTGACTAAAGAAGAGTGACCATATCCTTGCTAACAACCACGCAAACTTGCATAACAATGAGATGACAACTGGACGTAGAAAAAGTTCCACAAAAATGTCAAACAGGTAATTAAAAGGCAGTGTCTTGACTTTTTAATAAGTGTTTTGAAGTTGTGACTATGATTCTTGCTGTATAAAACTATTAGCTTTACCGAAATGAGATCTGCCTTGCAAGATGCTAGTAAATAGCACTCACCGCATCTATTCCCGAGAATAGAACTGACAGGATCAGTCCTAGTAGAGCTTGAACCATGTACATACTGACAAGTTGCCTCTCGAGTTTGCAGCAGAAGAAGACGAAGAAGATGTGTGAGGCTTTAGGACCCACGTCTGTGTTTTTATATCTAGCTGCAACCTTGACTTTGAGTTGTATAATCAGAGATCCAACAGAACATTACCTTGGTTATACCGTCTCTAATCACGAAGGACGATAGTACGGTGGTGGAATAGAACTAAATTACTTCCGTTAGAATTTCAAAGAAATATGAAAAAATGTCATTCTATAAGCAGTCTATAGAATACTTCTCGTTGTATATGCATGAATGATAACAAATTTGATTGTTATTATAATAATGACTCTAAGAACAAAATAATTACACATATTTATTGGACCATTCCAGGAAATGAGTATCCGTTTCATATTGTTGTGCTGGCGATGCTGGCATGTTAGTGCTCGCTAATGATTCATCTATATTATTATGAGTGTACTATTCGCTACCGAACTATATACCATTGAAATAAAGCAGAGTTGTTTATATCGCAAGGTTTTATTACTCGTGTGATTATTAACTATTGTGATTGCACGAGATTTTAATCATCCCATATTTATAAATTGGATGCAATCGAATGCACATCATTTGAATATAATTTCACGATCAGGATGTAATTAAATCGATATCCTGTGCTTGTAATTATACGTTCGTGGTAATAAGCTAATTGCGAGGATAAGTTATGTAATAGGCTGCCACAAGTGAACCGCGGAAACTTAGCTAATAGGTGCAATAGTGAGAAGACCCATTCATCTTTTTCATTGTAAATATCTGTATCTTGAAGTGTTTTAAGCAACACTCATTTGTTTTCTTTACCTATTACAATAATATAATACCAATTAAATAGAAAAACGCTTAAGTCCCGCCGCGTTTTGTTGGATGAGCGTAATTGGTGTATTGAGCTGCCATGTGTTATGCGGATTTTCTGTTGTTCTGTGAAAAAATCATAACTTTGTTGAATATTTTGTTTAAATAAAAATAAATTTAATAAAAATTAACTTAAATTTGTTTAATTTATCGTTATTTTTTAAAAAGAAAAAAATCGTAATATTGAAATTTTCATGAGAAATAATTTTTCGATTACGCTCAAATTTCACACGAATATATCAATTCATAAAATTAAGGTTCTGTTAAAAAAAATCATTACAATCGGATAAAGCATGTAGGTGTTAAAGTCGAAGAAATTTTTAAAAAATCGAAAAAAATCGTAAAATTGCGATTTTCATGAGAAATAATTTTTCGATTGCGCTCAAAAACGTGGCAGTTCTTAGTTCAGAGATTTTGAAGGCTTCCATAAAATTTCATCGCAATCGGAGTATCGCTTTAGCCGAAATCGTGTTAAACAGACAGACAAAAATACAAAAAAAACGGATTTTTTTCTCCAGTGTAGTGGAATGGAATCTTCGCTTCGCTCGCTACGCTCATCCAATTACCATTTAATTACCAATTAAATAATTACAACAATTAATTTATTAAATAATATATATATAATAATAAATGTAAGGCTTTCGTGGCCCGGAATATTATCATTATATTGGACATTTTGTCGCGTCAATTTGTGCATTTTTATTGTGTTAAAAAAACTTATTTTGAAAAATAAGCCTAGACAAGGCATAAGGAAGAAAACATTCTTAAACAACTAAACATTACATTTAACGCCATTTCTGAGGAAAACCCATAGTTTGGGCTACAACGTCAATACAATATTCAACGATTCAATTTTAATAAATTTTGAATTATAACAGCCTTATGTTTAGATTTCTCTTTATCGTCGCTCGTCGCTCATCGTGATTCTGTTGAATCGACTGAACAAACATGGATGATGCATGGCGATTGCAATGGAGTTGATAATTTTTGAAAACACAACAGTAAGGTGTTGTCACATTCGTAAGTAGGATATTTTCTTCAGCAGACTGCAATAACAGTTTCAAAATAGTAGAAGCAGAGACTTTTTTAATCAGATATCGCGTCATCCCTTACGTCCTAACGTCCCTCCCTTCGTCTCGATTAGCCAAGTTGCATAAATATGAGACGTTAAGAAAGATCCAATCAATCAATCTCATGAGAGATTAATGTAAAAATCAGCCTTTGCGAAAACTTTGGAGATACATAAATCGAAAAAAACAGAAAGCCTCGATCAGGGGTCGTCGATGTAGCTGCTTAATACATATGGCCGGATTGACAGTTAAAAGGAATTATAAATAATATAAAATTAACAAACAACACAGCTTAAATGGTGTGTTAATCCATGATTTTATATGCTATGATATAACACATGTTAAAAGATAAGATCAAGTCATGTGCCATTAAAATCATCCACAAGAAAGAAAAGATACAAATATTTTAGAAATTATACCGTAATAAATGTCTAAAATTCAGCACCCAAGCAAGACGTAGGAAGGTTTATGGAGACATTCCTCAAGAAAAAATACTGTGTCACCGCACCGATGTAAGAAATAAAGGTATACAACATTAATCATAATAAATCATGAGTCAAGTCTAAATTATCCACATTCCCACTTTAAGCCTTGAAAAATCAACAAAATTACACGACGGGTTGAATAAGTCACAAACGTATGGGTAACAACGTAATCCCTCCGTTAGTAAAGAGGCTCCAACATTCATTAAGTGCATGAAGTTTTACGACACAGATCGAAGTTCACAATACTTGTTTGAAATAATAAATATGGGTGTGATACAGGAGTAACAACATACACATCTGCAGTCGAGTTATAAATACGTTCCTTCACAAATTCTACACATGGTCCTTCAACGTTTAGACCCTTAAAAATTTGCTAATTAAAGACAGACAGAAAGGTTCGCCTTGCGACTTCATCATCGCAAATCTTGGCAAAGTTCAATTTTGGGTAGTATTATAATGGTTTAATGATATACCTAATTCAAATTCAATTTGGTGAAGCATTGCAGGGTGTGGCGTTACTTACGATATTTCAGGTGTATACTGGTGACATGGACAGAGTATTCCTCATAATCGCAATGTGCAACACACACAGTCTACGAAAGAGAACGACTTTGAGACGAGTAGCTACACTTCAAATAAGAAGGTAAAAAGAAGGTAAAGGTAATGTTCAAGTTAAATTGAACCAAAATGCCAAGTTCTTAGACATAACCACTAGCACTGCCTCCACGTTATAGAACGCTTTATATTTCAGGCTT
Source organism: Sweltsa coloradensis (assembly GCA_024449915.1). NCBI lineage: Eukaryota > Metazoa > Arthropoda > Insecta > Plecoptera > Chloroperlidae > Sweltsa > Sweltsa coloradensis. Next base: position 51,869 of record JAMZAV010003910.1, on the reverse strand, counting down.
ATAAAGTAATAATTTATTATCTGGTTATCCACAAGTACAATTTTTCTTATAGTTTATGCAATGTGGGTATGCATACTGTTCCATTAGTCAACAATTACTTAGTTTTGTTTGATGGCAGCAACCAACGTCCACACGTATATGTATGACTTATAATAATGTTTAATTTGATGTCCATAGGATTGAATTCAAAAATATACATTTTTTCTCAATCATGAAGTCGATTCTAGAGTTAACAAGTTAGAAGAAGAATCAAGACTGATACCAAGTTCTCCTAAATTTACACAGGAGCAGACACATGACTTGATCTAGCTTTGTAGACACGGCAAGCTTCTGATCAAATAATATTATTTGTTATTTAAAAAAGTTTTGATTTCCCTATGATACTAAAAAGAGATGTTGTAAGACATAAAATAAACGAGATTAAGATATATTAAAATGGTCATAAAGATAAAATAAATAAGCCATTTCGTGAAAAATTAAGAAGGAAGACGATTTCATAAGACCAGCTTAGTCAAGACCTTAGTCAGACAATGCCATTGATTACGAAAGTTAATAATCAGTCTATCTTAATGAGATTGGTTTTGAATATATTTTTTTAATATTTTTCCTTTTACAAAACGAATTGTGTTTAACACATTCAGTTTAACTGGTTGTCATCGGGTTATTAGCACGACGAGAAGTGCGTGGAGGTGAGAATGACGATAAACCCACTGTAAAGAAAATTGTAATGACTGTGCGAGAATTAACATAATTATTATTGTATTATTTTAGGCCAGAATGATGGCAAATGACATTGCCACAGCGAATTCTCTAAATGTAGTTAGCGACTTGTAATGTCCACAACATCTGCAGCACATGTAGTGTTGAAATGCAAACACAAAACTTTGCAACACCACATAACGTAATAAAAAAATGAACAAATCTAAAAGTACAGATACAATTTATAGTGATAATTAATAATTATAGTTCTTTGCGTTTGTGCATGTGCGCATAATGACGAAGCAAACTATTTTTTTGTGTGGCACGATAAGAGCACTTTGTACACGAGAACTGCGGCTCCTTCCCGCACTCGTGCTTGGAGTGTTTACCCAAGGCTGCTATAGAAAGATACGTTTTGCCACAAGCTTTGCACTGGGGTCGTTGTTTGTCAACGCATTCGTACTTAACGTGACGGTTTAGATTCAACTTCAAGGAGAATGTCTTTCTACACTTCGGACAATTGTGAGGCTCCTTACGTCCACAGTCGTGCTTCTTGTGGTACGTTAGATCATTTTTCGCTTTTGTATGAACGAGGACAGTCTTGACACTGATGTATCTCAGAGCGTGGTGTGCTGTCAGGAACAGGGCGCCATTCCTGCTCAGCATCTGTAAATTAAAATTATAATTGAGCGTTGATAAGAAAAGAAGTAACTTTGAGTTACTATAAAAATAATTAAGATAAATACTATAAGCAAAAATAAAATCAACACTATCAAGCATGATACCCACGCCAAAACCATAAACTATATAAAACAAAATGACACACTTGAAACAATCAACCAAGGTCACTTACTGCACAAAAAATTGTTAATTTTTAGGGAACTCTGTGCATTGGAAGCTACGTCTTGGGTTGGAGCTCTGTCAAACGGACGGTGAGGCGGCGTTTGGTTTCACCAACGTGAGTCCTGTCACAATCGCACGGGATTTCGTAAACAACGTTCCGGGCTTGTTGGTTGGTATTATAGGATTTGGTCTCGCACATTTGTTTACTAAGTGTTGGTGGATGTAATTTTAAACACTGCACGAACGTTGAACCTGTTTCTCAGATAATCCAGGAAAGTAAGTCATAGCTATGGTTTTGTAGGGCTTTGTAGAGTCACCTCCGGGCTAGTTTACATCGCGAGGGTCTTCAGCGAGGATGGCTGAACAAGCTCAGGGGGTTGTGTAGTAAGTGACCTTGGCGGTTACTTGTGGTCAATAAGCTTTCCGTACCATATAGTATGTTATACTACCTATTTTCACAATATATTTCTATTTTCTTACGAACTAATCTAAGGTAAAACAAAACCATAATAAAATAGAATTGAATAGAGCAACATCAAGGTGAATAGCGCTCGTGGAGTATTTGTAATAACTGAACAACACACAAGTAGGGAGTTTTTAGCGGGTGTTAAGTGGTTTAGTTAAGGTTTAGGGAGTGGTATTGCACCTTGTGGGATCTTGATCTTTTTGCTTATAATGAATTGTAAGTAATCAACGAGACAAATATTCGTATTTATATTTTATAACACAATTTTAATTTAATCATTTTTATAAGCCAAAACGCTAGGCATTATTAAAAAATTACACATTATTATTTGCATTATTTTTTAAATCAAAATTTACACTTTAAACATCTGTGACATTAAAAACTATCTATTGCAAAACTAAATGTTGAATAAATGAACACAAAATAAAATTTGTAAAACAAATAAATAACTTGTGCGTACAAGAAAAAATATAAAACACGTCATTATTTAAATTAAATTAATTGCGATACTCGTTTATATTTTGCATGAGTTTCCTTAAAGGCAAACTCTTTGTTACAATTGGGAATACGCAGATATTTGCAACACTCGTCCTTGATGTGAAAGTTGAGGACACGAATCGTCGCATAGCTTCAGTCAATTATGTCAATGCAAATACTTTCCACACTCGAGCTTCATGTGGGTGGTTAATTGACATTTCTGATTGAGGACTTTGCCAACATCAGGGTAATCAAGGACAATACCATACTCAAACTTCTTGTGAATGGTAACGTATCTTTTCTTCGATAATACTTGGCACAATCTGGGCACTCAAAGATTTCACATCACTCATGCTTTAAATGACCGCAAATTCCACTAATGGAAAATTTCTTGCTGCAGTTTTAACAAGTAGTATTTACCGCATCGTGTTTTACAGTAAACTTTAAGTAGTTTTAGCATTTCGAAACTTTACTGCATTTAGGGCTGCATATCAATTTCACTTCAATTATCCTTATGAGCCACTTCACCCTGGCTACCAGCAATATTTATGTTCTTGATGAAGGCCTCTACCCTTCCTCATTCAATGGTGATCAGGAAGCCAGGGCTGAGGAGAGTCTGAAACAAGAATATTGATATGCGTTAGTTAAACAGAATGGAGAAAGATAAAACTATACATTTTATTCTGAGATTTTTTAGCCTAGAACGTTTTTTTTTAATGGTTTATGATAATGAACACCAGCCTAGTGCGCATGTGCCTAAATACGGCCATGTTCGAAACTTGTCATGGGAAATTTAGTTGTTATCCGAGATTTTCTTGCAACTGTAATACTGTTAAAAGTTAAAAGCTAGTGGTGCAGCGGCAATCGGCAAGTTATGAAAGTTGGACCCCTACCGGCGGTAGAACACAGATGATATTATACTTTTTAGAAAGATTACTTCAAAATACATACGATAAGCCGTATCCGAGAAAAATTCATCTTGTTCTACATGCCGTTTTGGCACTTGAGTGCGTCGCGACGCTTCCGCACGGCGCTTCATCTTTTGATCATTTTTTCCAAACCAACTACGGTACATTTATAAAACTTAGTACCATTGTTTAGAAGAAGAATAGCACTTTTCAGTGAATACACACATTAACCATTAAAAATATGTAGGGTATTGTAATTGGCCTAAAACGCAAAAATGTGGATTTTTATCAATTTTACTTAGATGTTCAATGTTATTAACGAGAAGAGTTGAAACATATTGTTGGTTTATCAGTCTTAAAAAACATGCTGTCACATGTGTTATAATACTAAAATGCACAGATAGTTTCACAAAGTCCACTGAGATTGTGCATGACATGCGTTTGTTCGGCCGCGAGTCTTATTTACTTCCGCTGTCGCGCAGTGTTCACTGTGAGTTCCGGGCGCCGAACAGAACACACACATATAAGAGAAAAATTGGCAATACAACTTTTAAATCAATTAAATATGTAAGAATTTAAATCAATTTCTAAAAAAAAATTGACACACGTCACGTCAAATTATAATTAAGGGTGTAGCACGTATAGGCATGTTAAAGTGTGTATGACATTCTTGTGTGGCTTTTACTGGAATGTAATATAAAGATACCAAAAACATTTGTTATGTTCCATAAAATGAATGAAATATTAAAATAAAAATATGAAGAGTATTTTTATTAATACTGTATAGGCTTTACCTTATTGTTGTTATTAATAAGTAAGTTTTGCTCACCATTCTCGAGTTGCAGACGTCTCTGTGCTAAATTATTTTTACGCATAGGATTATTTTATAGAATATTTTAACCATTTTTAGTTATGGATGGATTCTAAAGAGTGTAATATAGATCTTTGAATCTCGTCTCTCGTGTTCTATCTTAAATTTTCTGTAAATAATTGTGTTCCAGCTATTACTTACATAAATATACAACATTACGTTATAGTTTGCGTTTTTCAATCTTTACAGTATTATAATTTGCATGCTTTGTATACATTCAGTTTTATTTACATTTCTCCAATTTCCATCACACCCACAAGCGTGTTTTGTGCCCTAAAACCCCAATAACTAACTAACTAACCCACAAGCAGTGATACAAAGCTCGTTTGCATTGGCACTTGTCTGTTTCACACTGCTTGTCACTACTATAAAGATGTGTGATTTGTTGACGTAAATACAATATTATAAAGACGTTGTATGTTCTCCAACCGTAGTCGAATGACTGCAATAACGGATTTGCAACATGGCTCTATAACACCATTCTAACACCATACCAAACATTGAAATTTAGCCCTCTTAGCATGCAGTTGAAATGCATTATCATCAGTAGGGGTTCATTAGGGCTTCATATTTATTTATTCGTAGTTTTAGTTAGAGCAAAATTTAAATGTGTGAGAAAATTCACTTCCAGCTTTCGAAAATGACAATACAGTAACATCTTTAACAAATCATGTTCAAGTATATTTTGACAGTGCACACAAACATGCCCATCCATAGACTTGCATGTTGATTGCAATTATGTTTGTTATTTGGTGGTAATATATAACCAAGGCATGTCGTTGGACTCTGACCAGGTTTGAGCTGCTTTCATAAACAAATGCATAAGAGCTTCCATTACGTTTTAATAACTCGTACACCACGATTAGTTGTTAACCTTGCAGAAGAGATTGGCAGTCACATCAGCATATATTCCCAGTATAGTTATTAGTTGGTAAGTCCTCCATCACTAAACATTGATTTTATACTGGCTAAAAACGCCTATGTCAAATGCATGCCACCTAAACGCATTCTTATTTAACAGGAGAGAGCAGCTGGTTTACTCCGGTTTACTCCATAAGATTTTCAGTTCATGGCTGTTTATGGCAAGATCTGCAGTGGCCATAATATGAGTTTGGTCGATCTTCTCAGCAACGTTACCGAGGTTGAGAAGTGCAGTGTATATGAAGAAAAACGTCAGAAGACTGATGATGATGTTGAAGTGTTAAAAGCCTCCCCATGATGATGGAATCTTGAAATATCACTTTATAAATCGGTGAATAAGCGATACATTTTTTAAACTAGGCACTTGATTTGTGATTAAAGATAGGTCTCTTCATCAAAGTTTTGTCTGTAATTTCTCGTGGTTCGGCGTGGGGTTTATCATATTGAAGTATAATGTATTTTATCTGATATTTGATTCTTCTGATGTCAGAAGTTTGTTACTGCCAATTTGGAATTTTAATTCACCACAGTTCTTTAACATAGCACGACGACTGTGTCATGAGTTTGGTTTTACCGTCAATGGTTTCTTCTTAATTGAATAGAGATTAAATCCATGCGGTACGAACGAGTCATCTTCAAGTACTCACTGGCAGTTAGCAACATACGTCTCACACCTGGGAATCTTGTCGTAAATAAAAACTACGTACATCCAGTGGAGAATGCAAAATGTGCAAAAATGTTTTGCTCCCAAACTGATGATGCACGAACACTCCTAAAGCAAGAGGTGTACTTACATATTTGGATTGTGCTATTAGGTTATGACACAATGCTAGAGATGAGAGGATATCTTGGGATTAAAGTAGGCACAAACACCAAGTCCATCGAAAGAATCATAGAATCATTAACGTATCGTTTGCACACATTTGTGTATACTGTCACAAATGGTAAAGAAATCTGAATCTCTTTTACTCTTCATTAAGCCTCACACTAATGAATATAGCAGCAGATTGGTGCAAGACCATTCTCTTGGAAGGTTTGATGTCCACGTTTCGTTCTTCGTCATAATTGTTTTCTTGTCAGTCTCTTCGAGCTTAGACACCTTTTATAAAGTTTCACCGACACTCATCAGCTATTGTAGAATAAATCGGGTTACCCAACAGTTCTTACTTAAATAATTATAATAATAATTAAATTATATTTAGAGTCTACCCACTCAGTTATATAACTGATTTTCAGTGGGGGACAGTAAATCAAAGCGACCAAGCCACCCCTGTAGGTCCCGACGCAATCGACCTCGCCTTCCGGTACCTCTTTATAATACTGGGTGTATTTTTTTCAATAGCACAAGATAATTGATCAACAGCCCATTGGCAAGAAGAGTGGAATTTCACATTCAGTTTTTTAGATATATATATCTTTATACGGTAACAGATACGAGTATAATACGTATTTTTGGTACAGGTCGATAACAGACCCAGTGTCGAACAATTTGCCGTCACAGAATAGACAGCGTCTGATCGATTACTTTCTTGAGTTTAGTACTTCGTTTTTGGTTCGTCATCCATAGATACAATTCGTATATACATAAATCTTGAAACACAGTTTACCCATTTTGGCATTGCATTAAGAAAATGATATCAAATACTCCATGCAATTAATGTTCGATCATGTTATAACAATAATATGGGATTGAATCATGAGAATACTGTTTTCCAGTCATAGCTATAAATATAATATTATCGTGATTTACATAACAAACATGCAAATAATCTCTAAGCACGGAACAAACAACAATAAACGTTGTGTACTGCTACAGTAGCATGTTTCCAACGAGATGGTCTTTAAATTCCAAATTTATTTTGAGTGTTGGCCACACTATTCAGTTTAAAAATTACATCAATGAAGCAGCACTGTTTAAAAAAATTATTATATTTGCGATGAAAGACTGCAATGCAGCTTTGTTCCTGCATTTGCTGTCGATTGACAAAAACTGAACCAAATGTTCAATTGAGATAAAATATGACATAATAGCATTTAAAGAACTTACACTGCTAAATCACAAAGACTTTCGTTGATACCTACATGGCCGAATGGTAACGTATGAGCGGTTTGGCGCTTACAACTCATAATGTGCTTGGCGTGACAGCGGAACTAAATAAGACGCGCGGCCGAACAAACGCATGTCATGCACAATCTCACCGACTTCGTATAACTATCTGTGCATTGTAGTATTATAACACATGTGACAGCATTGTTTTAAGACTGATAAACCAACAATATGTTTTCAAATGTTCTCGTAAATTGGCATTGAATATCCAAGTAAAATTGATAAAAAGTCACATTTTTGCGTTGTAGGCCAATTTAAATACCCTACAATATTTGTAATGGTTTAATGTGGGTATTCACTAGAAAGGGATATTCTTCTTCTAAACAATAGTACTAATATTATTAATTTATCTTGATTGGTTTGGAAATAATGATCAAAAGAGTGAAGCGCCGTGCGGAAGCGTCGTGGCGCACTCAAAGCGCCAAAACGGCATGTAGAACAAGATGGATTTTTCTCGGATACGGCTTATCGTATGTATTTTGAAGTAATCTTTCTAAAAAAGTATAATATCATCTTGTTCTACCGCCGGTAGGGGTACCTCATCGAAATAAGCGTCTCCGGGCCGCCTGGCCGCTCGACCATTTGTTTACGTCAACTCCCTTGGTTCATTTGCAACAACACAGATAATTACCACAATCTAGTGTGATGTCGCACATCCACGTATGCTATAGTCGTACAAACACCACTGTGGCCCGTGCCATTACATGCGCGCGTCTTCTGGCCGAGTTTACTCTCTGTTGTATGTGTGTTCTGTGGATACGGCGTCAGCAGAACGAGGAAAAAATTAAACCAACGATTTTAAGGATTTTGGCTGCAGGATCCAAATGACAGCACCGCCTCGCACGGACACATTAAAAATGATAGATTTCTGTACAATGTCACGGGAGTAGAGATATATCGAGTATACATTTTTTAATTGGAAAATTTTTAATTTCACATTTTAATTCAATATAATTTTCATACTATAAGTCATAACTGATCCATAATCTTATCAAGAATGTTAAAATTTCGGCAACGAGGTTTTCAAACTACGAGGAATTCCAGGTACGAGGTTTTCCAAGCCCTCCGCGCAGCGGCTTTCAAGCCGCGCGCAAGCGCGACTTGTTACAAATGTAATATATTGTTTAAAGTCTTCTCGTATAATCATCATTGGCGCATTTGCAAAATTGACAGATCCTGTCATTCAGCATCCGTCTACTGACGAGAAAAGGGTGTCCAGACCTCGGTTATCTCTCTGTCTAGAGTATTAATTGTAAAGATCTTTGACATACGAACGAATGTTTATGTGTAATTGTTTCTTTGCAGCTGTGATGAATATGAATAACAAAATAAATCTTGCATGAAAAACTCTTTATACATTTTGTGCATCGTACTATTGTGCGAGATCAAATCCGGTTTCCACTCAAACAGTTTCTTGCACTTAGGAAAACGCAACACTTTACCACACTCGTACTACTTGTAATTGTTTAGGTAGCAAATCTGAGTGAAGACTTTGCCACAATCCGGCAGCAAGGACTTAACCACCTCAAACTTCATGTAAATGTTAAAGTTACTTTGACGATTGAAGACATTTCCACAACCAATGCAATTGAATATTTTACCTCTGTCGTATTTGATATGACATTCAAATGGGATTTAGTGCTGAACTCCTTGTTGCCCTTGAAACATGAATGGACTTTACCGCAATCGTTATTAACACGACACAAAATATTTTAATGACTTTTAAAACTTTATTGTATATTGGGGAGCATAGCTTATTCACACAGCTCTTCAGCTACGTTGATGTTCTGTTAAGGGCCTCGTATCTTCCCTCAACCGCTGTGATGACGGGAAGACAAAACTCAAGGACGTCTGAAACAAGAGTATTGATGTGTTAGTGTGAAGGAGAATGGAGGATGACATAGAAATAAATTTTGTTCAAAACTCTGCTAGTTCATAACTACTATATTTTATAATGTATGTTCAATAAACCAACTGTTGTCTGAGAATGTGCTCGAAACATGTACGTATGGCACACCGCATACTTCAAACTGTTGTCTTGCTGTGTTTATCTCGCGTCTCCTGCCGAGTTAACCCTGCTGTAGCTGTAGGTATGTTCCGAGGATACAGCTCAGATCTCATCAGCAGACGTAAAGAACACATTTCACTTATAATCTTACGGCTGTGTGATAGAACTGACATCGCCGCCCCACACCACCACATTACATAATTATATTAACTAGGAAAACGCTTAAGTCCCGCCGCGTTGTTGGATGAGCGTTAATTGGTGCATTGAGCTGCCATGTGTTATGCGAATTTTCTGTTGTTCTGTGGCAAAATCATTACTAAGTTGAAATTTTTTAAATTAAATTTAATTAAATTAAAAATTAACCTAATATATATTTTTTTTTTAATTAATCGTAATTGTTAAAAAAATCGTAAAAATTGCGATTTTTTAAGAATTAATTTCTGATTGCGCTCAAATTTTACACTAATATATGCATTTATAAAATAAAGGTTCTGCAAAAAAAACATTACAATCGGATAAAGCATGTAGGTGTTATAAGTCAAAGAATTGTTTAAAAAAAGAAAAAACCTGTAAAATTTCGTTTTTTATGATAAATATTTTCCAATTGCGCTCAAATTTCACAAAAATATCATATTCATAAAATAAAGGTTCTGTGCAAAAATCATTACAATCGAATAAAGCATGTAGGTGTTATAAGTCGAAAAAAATTTTTAAATCGAAAAAATCGTAAAATTGCGATTTTCATAAAAAAATCATGTTTCGATTGCGCTCAAAAACGTGGCTATTCTAAGTTAAAAGATTTTGAAGGTGCTCCATAAAATTTAATCGCAATCGGAGTATCGGTTTAGCCGGAATCGTGTGGACAAACAGACAAAAATACAAAAAAAAGAAAAAAAAACATTCCGGATTTTTTTCTCCAGTGTAGTGAAATGGAATCTTCGCTTCGCTCGCTACGCTCATCCAATTACTTTTAGAGGGTCAGAGGAGATGAGAAATATCGAGGATATTGTTTTTAAAATTAGGTTTTAGACCAAAAAATAATTTTATATCATTTAAAAATTGTAAGATGGTTGTCATACTTTTACTATAACTGGTCCAAAAAATGTAATAAAAAATGTTACATTTGTTCAAATATAGAGTATAGACGTTTAATTTAAATTATGCTTAAATGTTCAATCAGTGACACAAGGCCAGACCCAGGTTGCTTATTTTATAAAGTACCACCTGAAATAATGTAAAATGTTTGCAAATAAAAAAAGGCATTAGACAAGTCTTGAATACAGACAATAAACTAACTTATAAAACTAGGAAAACGCTAAAGTCCCGCCACGTTGATGGATGAGCTTTTTAAAGTTTTTAGTTTGCATGGGATATCTTTACTTTTGCAAGTGCTTTGTTTTGTTGCCTACGAATTGTAGGTGATTGTTGTCAAGTTTCTTTTGTTTCTTGTCAATTGGTATTATTGACCGTAAAAAAACTTATATTAAAAGCTTTATTTCTAGAGCATCTGGCTCACTTTTCAACTTTTTCTTTCACAAGGTACTACATCACCATAACCTTAATGTCCATGTATAATATAAACGTTGTAGCCCCACCCGTTTGGTCAGAATTGGCCCAAATGGCACGAAAATATCGCACAAAAAATCAAAAAACTTATATTAAAAGCTTTATTTCTATAGATTCTGGCTAACTTTTTCAATTTTTTCTTTCAAAATGTACTACATCAACATAACCTTAATGTCCATGTATAATATGAACGTTGTGGCCCCACCCGTTTGGTCAGAAATGGCCCAAATCGCACGAAACTATCGCACTAAAAATCGAAAAAAATCGTAAAAGTACGATATTCATGAGAAATATTTCTTCGATTGTACCCAAAAACGTGGCAAGTCTAAGTTCAGAGATTTCGAAGGTCCTGTCAAATTTTCATCAAGATCGCATATGCCGTTTGCCCGGTAGAGAGCGAACAAACAGACAAAAATACAAAAAAAAAACAAAAAAAAACACCCGAGCTAAATTTTTTGGGGGTCCGTGAAATTGAAGTCTTCGCTTCACTCGCTACGCTCATCCAATAATGAACTTACAAAAAAGTCGAACCACTAAAATAATATACAAGCTAAGACCAAACAATCAACTAGTCTGTCATGTTTCACAACTCAAATCGTACAATACAACACACGATCGAAATAACACTGGTGTTAACAGGATATTTATTGTTAATACTAGGAAAACGCTAAAGTCCCGCCGCGTTGATGGATGAGCTTTTTAAAGTTTTTAGTTTGCGTGGGATATCTTTACTTTTGCAAGTGCTTTGTTTTGCTGCCTACGCATTGTAGGTGATTGTGTCAAGTTTCTATTGTTACCTGTCAATTGGTATTATTTACGTAAACAACTTATATTAAAAGCTTTATTTCTATGGATTCTGGCTATCTTTTCAACTTTTTCTTTCAAAAGGTACTACATCACCATAACCTTAATGTCCATGTATAATATGAACGTTGTAGCCCCACCCGTTTGGTCAGAATTGGCCCAAGTGTCACGAAAATATCGCACTAAAAATCAAAAAACATATATTAAAAGCTTTATTTCTGTAGATTCTGGCTAACTTTTCAACTTTTTCTTTTAGAAAGCAATACATCACCATAATCTTAATGTCCATGTGAAATATGAACGTTGTAGCCCCACCCGTTTGGTCAGAATCGGCCCAAATGTCACGAAAATATCGCACTAAAAATCGAAAAAAATCGTAAAAGTAGGATATTCATGAGAAATATTTCTTCGATTGTACCCAAAAACGTAGCAAGTCTAAGTTTAAAGATTTCGAAGGTTCCTGTCAAATTTTCATCAAGATCGTATATGCCGTTTGCCCGGTAGAGAGCGAACAAACAGACAGAAAAACAAACAAAAAAACAAACAAAAAAAAAACAAAAAAAAAAAAAAAACACCCGAGCTAAATTTTTGAGGGGTCGGTGAAATTGAAGTCTTCGCTTCACTCGCTTCGTTCGCTACGCTCATCCAATGAGTTGCCAACAACTTACAACATCGAGATATAAAAAAAAACTTTACAATTTCTACACATTGTCCCTTCAACGTTTTGATCCTTCTTAATTATAACTTCATCATATTAAGTGAGACGCTTTGTGACTGAATGACTATATTCTAACCTTCTATGGAGTTGAGCATCTTAATTTTCGATTAATTGTAAAATTTACAAAAAAAAATAGTAATGAGGGTGGTGAATTTGCATTTCTGATTAAGAGCAATCAAGGACTTTACCATACTCAACTTCTTGTGAATGGTAATAAATCTTTTCTTCGTTAGGAACTAACAATCTGGAAGATTTTACAACACACTTCTTTTTTAACTCAAAAGCCAATTTCTTGGTGTATTTGGAAAAAGTATAGTATTAAGAAGCAATCGTGTTATACATTATTAATATTTACTTCAAATATTTTAAGCATTTCAAAATTTCACTCTATTTTGGACTGCATTGATCATTCACGATTCCATTCTTCCTATGTTCCACTTCACCCTGGCCACCAGCAATTTATTTGTACTTGTTTAAATCCTCGTATCCTTCCTCATTCACTGCTGATCAGGAAGCCAGGGCTGAAGAGAGTCTGAAACAAGAATATTTATGTGTGTTACTTATTCGTAGTGTTGAAGCAGAATGGAGGAAGAAGAAAAACAAACATTTTAATCTGAGACCTGCTGGTCTAGAACGGTTAAATTTTATCGTGTGTGTGTGATAAGGAACACCAGCCTAATACGCATGTGCCATAATACGAACCTGTTCGAAACTTGTCATTGCAAACTTCGTGTCAACCAAGGTAAACTCCCTTGGTTCATTTGAAACAACACAGATCATTACCACAATCGTGTTTGCTATAGTTGTGCAAACACCACTGTGGCCCGTGCCATTACATGCGCGCGTCTCCTGGCCGAGTTTACTCTCTGTTGTATGTGTGTTCTGTGGATACGGCTCAGTTCTCGTAGGCAGACGCGAGGAACACATTTAACCAATAAGTTTGAGGATGCAGGATCGAAAAGACAGCACCTTGCACGGCCACATAAAAACATGAGAGATTGCTGTAGAATGTCACGGGAGTAGAGAAATATCAAGTATACATATTTTATGGGTTCATTGAATTTCACCGAATTAAATAATATTTTCTTATATAACGTTATAACTTATCAATAATCGCATCAAAAATGATAAACTTGTAATCATTATTTTTGTGTAGATGTACAGTCAATGACACAAGTTCTTTTCTCATCTGTAAATGCTATGGGCAGCAGTCGGCAATTAACAGTTTTAATATCGTACGAGCTGAGTCTTTTATTAATCAGTTACCAATTTCATTGGACATTACATTGGAAATAAGCTCTTACAATTTTGGAGATATCTGCATTGAATCAAACAGTAAGCTCCGATCGGGGGTCATCGTTGTATCAGTATTATAATCGTTAAGGAATACTATGAAAGAAGTTACGAATAGTTTAAAAAAAAGCCTAAATGGTGTTTTTACCCATAGGACAATAATATGATCAATAAATGGAAAAGAGAAGATCAAGGCATGTGCCATTAATATCATACAAAAGAAAGAAAACATGCAAATATTTTAGAAATTATACCGTAATAAATGTGTAAAATGCACACAAGCATGTCATAGGCAGGGTTATAGAGGTATTTCTCTAGACATGATACTGCTTCACCGCAACGATGAAGAAAAAAAGGTAGGGTTTACAACATTAATCATAAAAAATGTATGCATTTTTGTTATCGATACTCTCACTTGGAAACAATTAAACGTGTAAAAAACGTATAAGCGGAAAAGCTAGTTCAAAATAAATAAAAAAATCACTACGTGATGAATTAGTATCAAAAGTTTTAGTAACAACGTTTTTTACACAAAGTTCATTACATCAAAATATTAAGAGGGAAATACAATTTGAAGTGACCATCTTAAACAGACAAGGGTATTTATAAGCTTCATAAAAATACAACGTATTTCCATCAAGAAAGGATCTAATTTGTTTCCATTTTACAAAACGAATTGTGTTTAAGACACATTTATTTTAATTGATGTCGTCGGGCAAGTAATGCATGGAGGTGAGGATGACGATTGGCCCAATGTACAGAAAATTTGGAAGAACCGCGACAACGGGAACTATGCAAAAATTAACACAATGATACTTTTAAGGACAGAATAATGGCAAAAGACATTACCGCAGTGATTTCTTTGGATGGAGTTAGCGACTTGTAATGTTCACAACATCTGTAGCACATTGAGTGTTGCAATTTACTCATGAAAGTTGGCAACACCACAAAACATAATAAAATAATGAACACGGGCTAAAGGTATTTATCAAATTGACATTGTTATAATTACAATTTTACGCGATTGTGCTTTGAATCATAATGACGCCGCAAATTAGATTTGTGTGTGGCACGATAGGAACACTTTGTACACGGGAACTGCGGTTCTTTCCCGCACTCGTGCTTGGAGTGGCTATACAAGCTTGACACGTGTCTAAACGTTTTGCCACAAGCTTTACACTGAGGTTGTTGTTTGTCAACGCATTCGTACTTAATGTGACGGGATAGAGCTAGTTTAATTGAGAATGTCTTGCTACACTTCGGACACTTTTGCGGCTCGATGAGCCCACAGTCGTGTGTAACGTGGCTGGTTAGATGTTGTTTCATCAAGAATGTCTTGCTACACTTCGTACACTTGTGTGGCTCCTTGCGTCCACAGTCGTGCTTCTGGTGGTACGTTAGATCCTTTTTCATCTTGTATGAACGAGGACAGTCTTGACACTGATGTTTTTCAGAGCCTGGTTTGCTATCAGGAACAGGGCGCCATTCCTGCTCGGAATCTGTAAAATTATAATTAAGAATAAATGAAAAGATGCAGCTTTGAGCTACATTTGATGCACTATAAAAAAAAACTAATTACTATACCCAGACATAAAATCGTCATACCAAGCATGATCTCCACACCAAACCACACCAAAAACATAAAATATATATTATTATCTACTTTGACAATATAATTCTATTTTCATAATAACTAATCTAAATTAAAACAGAAACACAACACAATAGAATTTTACAGTGCAAAATAAAGGTAATTAGAGCTCGTGAAGTATTTGGATGAGCGTAGCGAGCGGAGAGAGCGAAGCGAAGATTTCATTTCACTACACTGGAGAAAAAAATCCGGAATGTTTTTTTTTTCTTTCTTTCTTTCTTTTTTTTGGTATTTTTGTCTGTTTGTCAACACGATTCCGGCTAAACCGATACTCCAATTGAGATGAGATTTTCTGGAGGCCTTCGAAATCTCTGAACTTGGAACTGCCACGTTTTTGAGCGCAATCGGAAAAATATTTCTCATGAAAATCGCAATTTTACGATTTTTTTTCGATTTAAAAAAAAATCGACTTATAACACCTACATGCTTTATCCGATTTTAATGATTTTTGTTTAGAACCTTTATTTTATGAATTAAAAATTTCGTGTGAAATTTGAGCGCAATTGAAAAAATATTTATCAAAAAAATCGAAATTTTACGTTTTTTCTTCTTATTATTTTAGAAATTTTTTGACTTATAACACCTATACATGCTTTATTTTGATTGTAATGATTTTTTCACAGAACTCTTTTTTTATGAATTAATAGATAAGTGTTCAAATTTGAGCGCAATCGAGAAATTTGTTCTGATAAAAATCGCAATTTTACGATTTTTTTCTTTTTTTAACAATTAAAATTTAGTTTTTTAAAAAATTAAAAATTTAATTTAATTTTTTTATATAATTTAATTTAATTTTAAAAAAAATTCAACTAAGTAATGATTTTTTCCACATAAAAACAAAGAAAATCCGCAAAACACATGGCAGCTCAATGCACCAATTACGCTCATCCAACAACGGGCGGGACTTAAGCGTTTTCCTAGCAGTATTTTACACAACATCAAACACGTGGGGAGTTTTCCGAACCAGTTAGTGGATTTCGAATAAAATTATGGCATGCTGCTATCGCGGTGTTGAGTGTTTTGTAAAATTTCAATATTATATTACAACCATTCACCATTCACATTCTTTCATCCTCGCACTCCTTCCTTTTTAAACACTTTCATAAGGTTCTCGTCGGCAGACGTGAAGAACACATTTTACCAATAAGCATACGGAGCTGCGGGATCGAAAAGACATCGCCGCCCCACACCGCCACATTGTAAAATAATAAGTTGCTATAGATGGTCACAGAGGTTGAGAAATATGGACTTAATTATGTGAAAAAGGTTTGGCTAGAAACATCATTAATAACAAGGCCACGAATACAAAAATTATAATCAGACATGATAATATGAAATTTGTCATTTTAAAGTAGCAGATGTATTACCAAAAAGCATGTTTTTTATTCTTTTTTCTGCTATACTTCTACTAAACGAATGTATTTTGAGTAAGACACATTTGTTGAATTGATAGTCGTCGGACAATTAGCACGATGAGACAGCATAGAGTTATTAATAACGATTTACCCAATGTATAGAAAATTGGGCTGAGCCAAACACAACGGGAACTATCTACATATTTACACTATTTTAGGCCATTATAATTCAAAAACACTAGGAAACTTTCAGTTGGGCGCGTTGATAAGCGAGCACGTGCTATAGCTAGACCCTCATTGCACTTTTTTTTAATTTGCGACGTTCGCTGTCCACGGGGCCATGTTCCAATATTATTTACTAGGGAAAAGCTTTTGTTGGACGCGTGATAAGCGAGCACGTGCTATAGATCGACCCACATTGCATCCACCGCCATCTAGAGGACCTTGACTCCTTGAGAAAACTATTAAATTAAACTCTTTGTTGACAAATAATAGACTGCTTCCTCGAAAGTATTTTGATTACTTCTAGGTGGCAGTGCATTAGAAATTACGCGCGTCTTTTCGTTGTCATGGCAACGTTACTTTTCGTTATAATGTAATTTCCATCTACACTCCTTATCAAATCAAAATAAAATTAACATATTCGTGACCGGACGGACATTCTAAATGATTTGTCTATCTCAGATTTTGTCGCCGTTTAGTTTGAAAAAAAAACTTTCGATTAACTTTAATGTAACTTTTTAACTTTTTGAACGATTTTGCCACAAAACTAATGGCATTCAATCGAGAACGAAGCTTGCGGATGGTCAAAATTTCAACTCGATCCGAGTTACGTTATGGCGAGACATACAAACAAACAAAAAAAAACAAACAAATAAAAAAAAAAAAACAGTGACTAATTTTTCCGGCAGAGTCAAATGGAAACGCTCGCTTCGCTCGCTTAATTGAATGGGCCAAGTCAATAACTGACCAAGTTACACAGACCACATTCTGAGATAAATCGATAAAACTAGATAACGCAGCCAATTTTTAATTTAAAAGCATGCAAAATTGCACACCACTTAACCTTAAGTTACCTTACAATACAATTAAAAGGAATTTTTTTTTTAGACTTTACTTTCCCTGGAAAAAAATCGGGAACTTTTTTTACTTGGTTAGTTATTGACTTGAGGTTGTCACTTGGGCATTTCTTGCATTAACTTTTTTAATTTTAAGGAATAATTGATTTTTTGATTTAATTTGATTTAGTATTTATTGACAACGGGACTCAGGTCCCACAAGTGCAATATAATATACATAGTATACAATAACTAAAATTAAGCTTAAACTAGACTAAAACTATACCAGGCCTCGAGTATCTTATGAGGGTGTGTTTGTGTGTGTGTGAATGTGTGTGTGTGTGAATGTGTATGTGTGAGTTGATGTATCTGTGATTACTTAGGTGTTTTGGATAGTGCAAGGTTGATCATTGTTTTGTATTGTGTGGGGGTGTTGTGAATGTCTATATGTGTGTCATTACTGATTGTGTTGAACAGATTTTGAATGCGGTTTATACATAATGTTTATAAATGTCTATGCGACTTCTGGATGCGTAAAAAGTAAGTTTGTTTCTTGTACATTTAGTGGGGACATGGTAATTAATAAGTTCTAGGAGGTTAGTATCTGTTAAGTTATTTACAATTTTGTACAGGAATACTAGGTCAGTAAACCTCCGCCTGTCACCTAGAGTCACTAGATTGTTTTCTGTGCACAACGATACGTAGTTACATCTGTGATAAGCGACACCCTGTTTAAAACAAATAAATTTAACGAAGCGCTGCTGCACACGCTCAAGGTTAGCAATGTGTGTTACGTGGTGCGGGTTGTAAATAACACTTGCGTAATCAACCTGGGGTCGTATTAGCGAGATATACAGTCGTCTTATTGTTGGGATAGAGAAATCCTTACCGCAGTTACGCTTCACGAACCCAAGAAGTTTAAAAGCCTTAGAGCTGATGTGCGATAGGTGTTGGTTGTAGGTGAGGTCGCTTTTAATAAACACACCTAGATCTTTCACTGAATTAAGATTAGTAAGAACTCTATCGTTAATTTTGTACTCACACGCTGTTAGATGCTTCTTCTTATTAGTGAAAGTTATTGAGTTGCACTTCCCTACGTTCAGGTCTAGCTTCCATAACGCGCACCAGTTAGCGAGGGCGTTGAGATCGGCTTGCAGCAGCGCCGAATCACTCTTGTCGCGGATGGGACGAAATATTTTGACGTCGTCTGCATACATAAGACACGAACTTGACTTCAGACACTTGGGGATATCATTAACATATAGTGTAAACAACAAAGGTCCCAGGATCGAGCCCTGGGGCACACCGGAAGTGACGCATACAGGAGATGACACGCCCTCGTTGATGGTGACAGACTGCGTCCGGCCGCTCAGGTAGCTCGCTAGTAGCTCGTGGAGTTTCCCGCAGATACCGAAGCCCTTGATTTTGGATAGGAGTAGCTCGTGATTGACGCTATCGAAGGCTTTGCTGAAGTCTGTGTAGATAGCGTCGACTTGGTCCCCATTGTTGATGTGTTTCGAGATAAAATTGGTGAACACAGCTAGGTTTGTGACTGTTGACCTCTTCTTCACGAAACCATGTTGTTCTTCGGCGACGTACTTGCAGACGAAGTTTGAAATTCTTTTATGGATGAGATTTTCGAATACTTTTGAGAATATGGAGAGTAAGGAAATCGGCCTGTAATTTGCGACGTTGCGTTTACTTCCTTTCTTTAGGACAGGTGTGATGTTTGCGTGCTTCCACCGTGTGGGAAAAGATCCAGTAGATAATGATAGATTAAATATTTGTGTTAGCGGTTTAGAGAGGGCTCGTCTGCAGTGTTTGATTATTTTAACAGGAATTTTGTCTGGGCCAGACGATTTACTATTGTCAAGATTTCGCAGACATTCTTCTACCTCGTGACGAGAGATGAAGAGATCAGATAACGATTCGTTTGCGTATTGCGGTATTTGTGGAGTGTTTTGTTTACAATTGGTGGGCGCCTTTGCAGCCACATATCAATAAACTATCACGCCAATTGAAAAATAAATTTAAAAAATAAAAATATATGTGTACATATATATTTTTTAAATTTTACCCAAAATATATATATTTTTTAATTTTACCCAAAATATATTATTTTATGTTAAATTATTTGTATAACAATATAAAATAAGACTAGGAGAGGAGGAGGATTCCTTACTGTTGTTAATATCTACATAAGCAGTCCAATGATCGCCAACCTCATGGCAAGAAATGACCAAGTAACACGTACTTGGTCAGTTATTGCCTTGAGCCAAGTTTTCATCGCCTGGTAAATGGCTTATAACTGCTCGAACTTGGGTGTTTCTTGCATTAATATGATGCCCCTATGCCTGGAGAATAGAATGGCGGTCCTAACTCATTTGCGCATTTTTTGTAACTTGGGCACTTATTGACCTGGCCCATTCAATTATTGCCAAGGTATTTGGGTAAACCCGTGAGTCCCTTTGCTTTGTGGATAAAATCCACCGCCATCTAGAGGACCTTGACATCATTTCCTAGGGAAAACTAATCTCTTTGGTTACAAATAATACACTGCTTCCTCGATAATATTATCTAGGGCGACGGTCGTCGCCCGGCAGACAAGCGCATGCGACTGCTTAGGCGACACGAACTCCAGCCCTATATACAGCTACCAGAGTCGGGGGGTTTTCAGCTATCTACACACGCCGCCACGAAAGAGTTACAATCTTGAAACTCAGTATATGACCTGGTATGTGGTCCATGACATACCAAAAAAAAATCAACCCGATCCGACAACTCGTTCTGTGTTAAAAACAGGCTCTCAACATCGTCAAATTCCTTTCGGCTGGCTGGTGGGTCAGGCTGGGTGGCTGGCTGGCTAGCTAGTTCTCCGCAGAGATTAATTTAGCCTACAGAGAAAACGGTAAATCTTAGAAAACTATGAAACTTGGACCACACTTAGATGTACTTCAGACGCAGTGACGTTTGCTTTCAAAACCAAAATCGGCTTGTGGCTGGTTCTGACCAGCACAGGCCTGTCCACCCCTTGTCCCCCCGCGTCATCCCTTACGTCCCTCCCTTCTCTCGATTAGCCAAGTGCATAATACTAGGAAAACGCTTAAGTCCCGCCGCGTTGTTGGATGAGCGTAATTGGTGCATGAGCTGCCATGTGTTATGCAAATTTCTGTTGTTCTGTGGAAAAATCATTATTTAATTGAAATTTTTAAAATTAAATTTAACAAAATAAAAAATAAACTTTTTAAAAAAAAATTAATCGTAATTGTTTTTTTTTTTTAAACGCAAAATTGAAATATTTATAAGAAATAATTTCTCGATTGCGCTCAAATTTAACAATAATATATTAATTCATAAAATTAGGGTTCTGCGAAAAAATCATTTCAATCGGATAAAGCATGTAGATGTTATAAGTCAAAAGAATTGTTTAAAAAAAGAAAAAAACCCGTAAAATTCGATTTTATGATAAATATTTTT
Organism: Sweltsa coloradensis; assembly: GCA_024449915.1. Classification (NCBI taxonomy): domain Eukaryota; kingdom Metazoa; phylum Arthropoda; class Insecta; order Plecoptera; family Chloroperlidae; genus Sweltsa; species Sweltsa coloradensis. The sequence continues at coordinate 30,647 of JAMZAV010003910.1, read as the reverse complement.
TTAAATTGCGCTCAAATTTCACAAGAATATCTAAATTCACAAAATAAAGGTTCTGTGCAAAAATCATTAAAATAAAATAAAGCATGTAGGTGTTATAAGTCGAAGAAATTTATTAAAAATCGAAAAAAATCGTAAAATTGCGATTTTCATGAGAAAAATTTTTCCGATTGCGCTCAAAAACATGGCAGTTCTAAGTTCAGAGATTTGGAAGGCCTCCATAAAATTTCATCGCAATCGGAGTATCGGTTTAGCCGGAATCGTGTGGACAAACACACAAAAATACAAAAAAAGAAAAGAAAAGAAAAAAAAGAAACATTCCGGATTTTTTTCTCCAGTGTAGTAGAATGGAATCTTCGCTTCGCTCGCTACGCTCGCTACGCTCATCCAATGAGACGTTAAGCAATATCCAATCGGGTAACAGGAACCGGAGAAAATCGAAATTTGGATGATAATCAAAACGCGTAATTCCCAAGGCGTGGTAATTTGTACAAACTTAAAATACAACATGCTATTGACCATTATAAATATCTTGCGTCCAAAACACAAGGGGCTAAATTTGGGGATGACCATGGGCCCAAAAATGACAAAAAACATATCAGAACTTTAAGAAATGAATCATTCAAAGAAAACGCTACAACTGAGATGTTTCAAACGTGGAATACATTTTGATGTCTTTCATTATTTATCACTTTTGAATATGGAAAGCAAAATTGGGTAACGGGTACCGGAGAAAATCAAAATTATCAAAAGTAGGTAATTCCGTACTCTTATGAATAATACGCTATACTGAGAAAACGGTTCATCTTAGAACTTTGAAACTTGGGCCACACTCAGATGTACCTCATATAACCAAAACCGGGCAATTGGGACCGGGGAAAATCAAAATCAAAATCAAAACGCGTAATTACTCAAGTGAAGTAATTTGTACAAGCTTAAAATTAAACATGCTCTAAACCATTAAAAATATCTAGTGCTTAAAACACAAGGGGTATCTTTGAAGGGGCCGTGGGCCCAAAAATGTCAAAAAACAACTTTGAACTTAACAAATTTAATCATTCAAAGTCCATCATTCATACCATGATAGCAAACGAACAACAAAAATATGTAATATCCAACCAAATACAAAAATTTGTAAAAAAAAAAAAAACGGCAGCCAAGCTCTCCTTCAAAAGTCTTCGGCTGTGAATGCTGTGAGATATAGACGTTGAGCCAAGCTTTTTATTATTTCTCACTAGTTTCGCTTTGAAAATAAGTAAGATTATTTCGCCTGTTGACGAGCGCCAAGCCAACGATTTTTGTGGTAAAAAAGAAAAAAGTTTTAATCTAGAAAAAAAATTCTTGTCCATGAACCAAATTAAATGGCCAAGCCATTTTTTATGATTTCGAGTTTAAAAATTTTACTTTTTTACCACAAAGATCGTGGCTGGCGCTCGTCAACAGGCGAAATGATTTTACTTATTTTCAAAGCGAAACTAGGAGAAAGAATAAAAAGCTTGGCCCCAACTTCTATACTCACAGCATTCACAACCGAAGACTTTTGAAGGAGAGCTTTGGGTGCCGTTTTTTTTTTTTTTACCAATTTTTGTATTGGTTGGATTTTGATTACTTCTAGGTGGGCAGTGCATAGTGCACCTCGTGGACTTTCCGTTGCCATGGTAACGGTACTTTGTCATAATGTAATTTAAATCTACAATACTTATCGGATCAAAATAAAAATAACATATTCGTGACCGGACGGGTGTTAGTACAAAACCCGAAAGTGCATTATCCCGAAAGTGCAAAACACCGAAAATTTAAAAACTTTTTCACGAAAGTGCAAAACCCCGAAAGTGTAAAACCCCAAAAAGGTGAAATCACCGAAAGTGTAAAACGCCGAAAGAGTAAAACCCCGAACGTATAAAGCCACGAAAGTGAAAATTCACGAAAGTGCAAAACGCCGAAAGTGTAAAGCCCCGAAAACGTTAAATCACCGAACTCTTGATCATTGTAGTTCAATCTCGCGCAAGTGCAATTCCCCGAAAGTGTAAAACCCCGAAAGTGTAGAACGCCGAACGTATAAAGTCACGAAAGTGAAAATTCACGAGAGTGCTAAGGGTTTTGATATAGAGTCGCAAAATAATAATGAAAGTTTGAAGTTTTCAACACCACTTGACATTAGAAAAATAATATATACAATCTAAAACTATAGATCAAATTGGCATAGTGATAATTATAATTCTCCGCATTTGTGCATGCGTTCACACCTGACCAGCAATGCAACCTGGATTTGAATTCAAGTTATTGAGCAGATTGTTATCAATCTAAAAAACAAAGTATCTTGAGACAATTTTAAGTGAATAGATTGATGTTGGGCAGTTGACACGATGAGAAATGTATAGGGGTGTGCATGAATCTTTACAAAATTTACAGAAAATGGGGAATTTAATTCAACATTTTTGACAGTGGGTTTTAACGGGAACATAAAGTGTATATAGTAAAAAAATGAATTAAATAAATCAGTGTCAACAATAATGGTACCAAAAATTCAAATCTCCGTTACCAGGGTAAGAAATGCCTTTATTCCAAAACATAGACTGAAAGTTGTGAAACAAAGAAATAACTTACGATTAATAAAATAATATAACCACACTAAAAATATATTATTCAATAAACATTTATTTAGCAACTCGTTTCTATCTTGCTAGAGTTTCCTTATAGAAACCCCTTTGTTACAATTGGGAATAACGCAGATCTATACCACACTCGTTCTTGATGTTTATAGGTAAGGTCTTGAATCGTTTGCACACCGTCTGTTGCATTTTGGACAAAAGCCCAAAACTTCCTAGCACGAACTTCTTGTTAATGGTATGGAGTCTTTCTTCGTTGAGACATGGCACAATCTTGGCACTCAAAGATTTTACATATCTTATGTTAAAATGACTACGAAAATTTCCCTCAATGCCAAATTTCTTGTTGCAATTGGAACAAGTATAGTATTTACCGCAATCGTGTTGAACAAAATACTTCAAATATTTTAAGAATTTCAAAACTTTACTGCATTGTGGGCCTGCATAGATCATTCACACTTCCATTCTCTGTATAGGCCACTTCACCCTGGCCACCAGCAATATTGATGTTCTTGTTAAAGGCCTCGTATCCTTCCTCATTCACTGCTGATCAGGAAGCCAGGGCTGAGGAGAGTCTGAAACAAGAATATTGGTGTGTGTTACTTATTAGTAGTGTTGAAGCAGATGGAGGAAGACAAAACCATACATTTGTACCGAGCTCTGCTGGTCTAGAACGGTTATGCATGTATGATAAAGAGCACCAGCCTTTACCGCATGTGACGGCCCTGTTCGAAACTTGTCGTTGCAAATTTCGTTGTCAAACAAGATTTTGTAGATCGATACTGTATTACTGTTCAATGTAGGAAGCAAGATTTGTTTACGATATCTCCCTTGGTACATTTAAAAAGCTCAGATCACTACCACAATAATTGTGTGTGATGTCGCACATCCACGTATGCTATAGTTGTACAAACACCACTGTGGCCCGTGCCATTACATGCGCGCGTCTCCTGGCCGAGTTTACTCTCTGTTGTATGTGTGTTCTGTGGATACGGCTCAGTTCTCGTCGGCAGACGCGAGGAACACATTTAACCAATATGGTTAAGCGTGAAGACTGTCTCCAATATTAAAATCACGTAAAATTACGTTTCTTTTTACAACGCTTATATTAGCTTCATGTGTTTGTCTGTCTGGACGGAATCTTATAATCGATATTTCACCCACTTCCCAAAGTCCGATCGAGCTGAAATTTTTCACACTTACGTATTCTTGATGACAATAGATGAATCAATTGACAGATTCACTAATTAATCAATTAATTCAGCATAATTAATAATTAAAGTTTTATATGGGAATCGATATTTTACCCACTTCCCAATGTCCGATCGAGCTGAAATTTTTCACATAAACATATATTCTTGATGGCAATAGATAATTCAATTAACAGATTCATTAATTAATCAATGAATTCATCATAATTAATAAATCAGAGTTTTATTTGGAAATAGATATTTCACCCACTTCCAAATGTCCGATCAAGCTGAAATTTTTCACAACAGACGTATATTCTTGATGACAATACATGAATCAATTTATCACATTCACTATAGTGTATCAATTAATTAATCATAATTAATTAATCAAACAAAGCTTTATATGGGAAATTAGTCACATCTAGTGAGGATGGGCCAACGAGATGTAGAAATTCGGACACGTCCAGTGAGCACATATTCGATTACAACATTCGTTAGACTAAAAAGAATAAAATAATATTACATGATTTTTTTTTAAACAACGCTCATATTTAAATGTACTAAAAAGTAAAAAATAAATTTTCGCCCAACAAATTTTTGCCTTACTCGGAAAATAAAAGCGTTGGGCGCTTTCCCTCCATGAACAACAAAATTCTATAATCTATTTCAATACCGAAAGCGACCAACGCTTTTATTTTCCGAGTAAGGCAAAAATTTGTTGGGCGAAAATTTATTTTTAACTTTTTAGTACATTTAAATATGAGCGTTGTTTTAAAAAAATTATTTTTTCATGTAATATTATTTACTGATATCTCGAGAACGTTGCAAAGTATCGCAAAACTGTTTGCAGACAGCTATGTAATTTGTAAGGACTATAGCCTGCCCGAAAAAATATTTTAATGTGATTATAATTAAGTATTTCATTTGACATTTAATGCATATTTGACATACAAACCACACCGATTATTATATTTAAATACTTTTTGTTGCATAACATTGTCTTAACAAAACCCCATAGCTGTCTACAATCAGTTTTGAAATATTGAGCACCGTTCTCGAGATATCACCAACAAACTGTAATCTCGCGTGGTTTTAATATTGATGGTAGTTTTTAACGTTAGGTCTTAAGGATACATGATCGAAATGACAGCTTGATTCCTATAGAATATTACTTGGGAAGAGATGTATTGGGTATACATTTTATAATTGGGGAATTTGTAATTTCATAGAATTAAATATGATTTTTATACTTTACGTCATAACTGATCCATTATCTTATCAGGAATGTTAATCGTTTAATTATGATTATTGTGTAAATGTTCGGTCAATTACATAAGTTATTTTCTTATCTGTTAATGTTTTGAGCACTTTACATACATCATAATTATTTCCTTAAGCTTTCTGCAATAAACTATTTTAAAATTGAACGTCAGAGACTTTGATTATTCAGATGATCTCATGAGAGATTACTATGAAAATCAGCATTTGCGACAACGTTGGAGACATATAAATCGAGGTAAACAGAAAGCGCGCTCAGGGGTCGTCGTTATAACTGTTTGATCATAAATGATTGATGGGAAAGGAATACAAATAATAAAAGAAATAACAAACAATACAGCCAAAATGGTGATTTATCCATAAGATGATAAATGATACATTACATGTTATAAGATAAAATCAAGGCATGTGCCATTATAATCATCCATAAGAAAGGAAACATACAAATATTTTAGGAATTAAACCGTAGTAAACGTCTACAATGGAGCACCCAAGCATGTCATAGGCAGGGTTATGGAGGCATTTCTCTAGACATAATAATGTGCCACCGCACCAATGTAAGAAATAGAGGTATACAACATTTATCATTATAAATCATGAGTAAAGTCTAGATAGTTGTTATCCACACTCTCACTTGGAAACAATTAAACGAGTGAAAAAGAATAAGCGAAACAAACACCTTCAAAATCAACAAAACCAGTAGTAGACGAGTAGCTACACTTCAGATGAGAAGGTTAAAAAATGTTCAAGTTAGATTTAATCAAAATGACATATTCATAGACATAACCATGTGCCTCCTGGTGGTTATAGAGGCTACATAGGTTAAATATCTAGGAGAAAGTCTCAGTTTTTACGCCTGGATTTGAATAGCGCTCATAAGGTATAATAATTATTCATGATCTGGTTTCACACAAGTCTAATTTTTTCATAGTTGATGCAAAGTGGAAAGACATATTATTCCATATGACATTACTAAGTTTTGTTTGATGATAACTACCAAAATCCACACGTATATTATTAATAATGTTTAATAATTTGATGTCCATTCACTTGAACTTAAGGGATATATTTTTGTTCTCTAGTATGAAGCCGATTATAGAGTTGACGAGGCAGAATCTCAACTGATGTCAAGTTCTCGTAGACTTTCACAAGGGCAGACATTTGACGTGATCTAACCTTCTAGGCACACCAAGCTTCTGTTCACATTCTTATCATCTAATTATTATAAAGTTTTGATTTCCCTATGATACTAAAAACATAATGTGTAAGAAAATAAACGATATTAAATTTAAAGTTGGTCATAAAAATAATATCAAAAATATATTGTCAAAATGAGAAACAAAGTAAACGAAAGAGGGAAAGACAATTTAGTAAGACCAGCTATCTCAGACCTTAATTTGACAAGGTCATTGATTACGAAAATTAATAATCGGCCATCTAAATGAGATTCAAAGTATATTGGCATCATGTAGAGGATGAAATTCCACCAAGGATGTTTTTAATTTGTTTTTCTTTTCAAACCGAATTGGGTTTAGACATATTTAGTTTAATTGATTGTCGTCGGGCAATAATCTGGAAGAGAAGTGCATTAAAGTGTGAATGACGATTTACCTAATGTACAGAAAATTAGAATTAGTCGCAACTACGGGAACAAGGCAAAAATGTGCATAATTATATTTAAAGCCAGAAAAATGGCAAATGACAATTACACAGCAATTTCTCTGCAATAAGTTTACGACTTGTAATGTCCACAACATCTGTAGCATATTCAGTGTTCCAATTCAAACATGAAAGTTTTGAAGACTATATAATATAATAAAATAATGAACACGGCCTTAAAGTATACATCAAATAGACATAGTGAGAATTACAATTCTTCGCGTTTGTGCATAAGTTTATAATGACGCCTCAAATTAGATTTACATGTAGCACGATAGGAACACATTGTACACGGGAACTGTGGCTCTTTCCCACATTCGTGCTTCGAGTGGCGACACAAGTTTGTAATGGACTAAAGGTTTTGCCACAAGCTTTACACTGAGGTTGTTGTTTGTCAACGCATTCGTACTTAATTATATTATAATTAAGAGTATAATGGAAAGAAGAATCTTTGAGCTTCATTTGCTGCACTATGAGAATGATTTAAAAAATACTCTACCCAAATATAAAATCGCCACATAACTGGTATTAAGCATCATTTCCACACCACACCTCAGCCATATAAAATATACTACCTATCTTCAAATTATACTTCTGTTTCCATCCACTCTAATGTAAAATTAAACAAAAAGATAATCAAATAGAATTCAATTGAGAAAAAGCAAGGTAAAAAGCGCTCGTGGAGTATTTGTATTCAGAGAACAACAAACAAGTAGGGACTTTTTTAGTGAGATATTGATGGTAAGGTATTGCACCTTGTAGTATCTTGGTCACGTTGGCAATATTCAGATATAAATATATAATAATAATCATGAATAAAAAAATACATAATATGCAATCAAACATCAGATTTTGTGTTTAGGTTTTCAAATCACGATTTGTACCACCTTAAGAATTTGTTGTGCAAATTAACAATTTTCAATCGTAATCCCTTAAATATAATGACGTATTGGTTTAGTGGTCTGCGGTTTTTGTATCTTTTAAACTATAGTAAATAACCGAGGTGGAGGAATAGCGTTGATTTTGAGCTTGGCGATTTTATGCTGTAAAAAGCGAGTTTGCCATGTTGTTTTAGAAGGTTGCTTTTGTTCAAGAAGGCAATGGGAAGTTAATTAGACTAATGGTTGAATCATCCTTGAATTAAAAAACATATTTTACAAATTATACAAGAAAATTCAACCAAACACCTAATACCACCTAAACATTCTCTCGTTACATTTGGCTCTTTCACCGCGCACCTCTCACACATATTTACACTACTTTTTACACAGACAAAAACCAAAAATAGCTGCACCATCCACAACACACAACCACCACTTGCCGCATACTTAACAGTCTTCCACAAAATAAATTGGATTTGTTTACGTAACCCCCTTTGGTTCATTTGAACAACACAGATTATAACCACAATCTAGTGTGATGTCGCACATCCACGTATGCTATAGTTGTGCAAACACCACTGTGGCCCGTGCCATTACATGCGCGCGTCTCCTGGCCGAGTTTACTCTGTGTTGCATGTGTGTTCTGTGGTTTAAGGCTGAACGAGGCTGAAGGTATACACATCATAAAGGATTAATGGGAAAGGAATTTCAAATAAAATACAAATAACAAACAAAACATCCTAAATGGTGTTTTTATACACAAGATAATTATGTCCCAATACATGTTGTAAGATAAGATCAAGGCAAATAACATTATAATTATCCATAAGAAAGAAAACGTACAAATATTTTAGAAATTTACTCTAATAAATGTCTAAAATACAGTGAGGCAGAAAAAGAATCTCGACATATCAAGTTCTCGTAGACTTTTATATGAGCAGTCAGATGGTGTGAACTAGCCTTCTACCTTTGAGACCAAAAATATATTTTGTAAGACTTAGAATAAACGAGATTAAATATTAAGTTAATCATTGAGATAATATAAAATATACATAATGTTTCAAAATGAGTTACATCACGAAAAATTAAGATAAAGAGACAATTTCGTAAGATTACCTTAGTCAGATCTTAGACAGACAGGGCCATTGATTACGAAAACATATAATCAGCCATCTTAAGGCTATTCGACCGCGTTTTTCTATTTTCCAAAATATGCTACCAAGTCAAAATATAATGAATGGCTTTAAAACCTGGCTATTTTAGAAAATCAAAAGTATTTTTTTTAAATTTTTCTGATCCGGTACACGGCCAATGTCGCCACCTCAAAATAATTTCAAACTTCAATTCGCCAGGGCACACCATTCGACGTAGGGTGTTGTGCTTTTGTGACATTCATTTTCAAATGGTTTTCTACAGGCTGACTGAGAGAAAAAAGATTTTTTAAACAATTGTCGTTCCTGCGATTTTTTTCGTTTTGCGGTACAAATCGGTACAAAAATGTTGAATGGTGTGCCTTGGAGAATTGAAGTTTGAAATTATTTTGAGGTGGCGATATTGGCCGTGTACCGGATCAGAATTTTTTTTTTAAATGGTTTTTATTTTCTAAAAGTGCCAGGTTTCAAAGCCATTCATAATATTTTGATTCGTTAGCATATTTTGGAAAATAAAAAAACGCGGTCGAATAGCCTTAATTAGATTCAAAGTATGTAAGATTCATATCGAGGTTGTATTTCCATGACGATAAGTCCAATAAAAAGAAAATTTGAATGAGCCACGACAACGGGAAATATGCGATTATTAACATAATGATATTTTATTAGGCCAGAATAATGGCAAATGACATTACCACAGCGGTTTCTCTGCATGAAGTTGGCGACTTATAACGTTCAAAATATCTGCCGAACATCGAGTGTTGCAATACAATTATGAAAGAACACAATAAAATAATGAACACGGTCTAAAAGTAATAATCAAATTTAAATATTTAGAACTACTATTCTCAGTATTTGTGCTTTCGTTCATAATGACGTCGTAAATGAGATTTTTGTGTGGCTCGATAGGAACACTTTGTACACGGGAACTGCGGCTCCTTCCCGCACTCGTGTTTGGAGTGGTGATACAAGGATGACATAACTCTAAACGTTTTGCCACAAGCTTTACACTGAGGTTGTTGTTTGTCAACGCACTCGAACTTAATGTAATGGGATAAAGATTGTTTCATCGAGAATGTCTTGCTACACTTCGGACACTTGTGCGGCTCCTTGCGTCCACAGTCGTGCTTCTGATGGTACGTGAGATCCACTTTCCCCTTGTATGAACGAGGACAGTTTTGGCACTGATGTCTTTCATAGCCTGGTTTGCTGTTATGAACAAGGTGCCATTCCTGCTCAACATCTGTAAAATAATTATATAATTGAGAGTAAATTTAAAAAATTAGTAATTTTGTTCTTCTATAAGAAATCTTGAAACAAAATACTATACCCAATCATAATCGCTACATTACCAGTACTAAGCATGATTCCCACACCAAAAATATTTGTTATTTATATATTATCAATTTTTACAATCTCAATCAAACCAAAAGCACAATACAATAAAATTCAAAATAGCAAAATCAAGGTAAATAGGGCTCGTGGAGTATTTGTAATAACAGAACAACTAACAAGCACGGATGTTTCAGTGGGTGTTTTATAAATCATAAAGGATTCATAGGAAAGGAATACCGAATAATATAAACACAGCAAACAACACAGTTCAAATGGTGTTTTAATCCATAAGATGAAACAAAATAAAATACACGTTAAAAGATAAGATCAAGGTATGTGCCATTATAATCATTCGTAAGAAAAGGATCGAAGAAAACAAATATGTTCGAAATTAAACCATATTAAAGTCTAAAATGCAGCTACCAACCATGTCATAAGCAGGGTTATGGAGGCATTTTCACTGGACAATACTGTATCACCGGACCGATGTCAGAAATAGAGGTATACAACAATAATTATAATACATCATAAGTCAAGTCTAGATTGTTGTTAACTCTCACTTGAAAACAATGAAACGCGAGAAAAAAGATAAAGGAATAAACATCTTCAACATCAATAAATTACACAATGGGTTACCAGGTAAACAGAGACACAAAAAACATAATAAAGCTACGAATCCCTCGTAAATAGACATGGTCCAAACAGTCAACAAGTGCATAAAGTTTCACAAATCAAAAAGTACCCATACAATACTTGATCAAAATAATATGGGTGTTTTACAGGAGTGTCAAAAGTCATTGCAAGGTGTGGAGTTAGTTACGACATTTCAGGTGTATACTGGTGACTTGTACGGAGTATTCATCATAATCCTAATGTGTAACAGACACACAGTCGTCGAAAGAGAAATACTTCGAAGACGAGTATATTGGTCTACACTACAGATAAGAAGATAAAGATAATGTTCAAGTTAGATTTTACCAAAATCCCAAATGCATAGACATAACTACTGCCTCTTAGTTATATTGTGCTTAAGGGTCCTGCCAAATTTGATATATATTAATTTGTATGTATTCATTTGTTTGGAAATAAAATATAGAAACTATGAAACTTTAGAAGATACATATGTGAAATATCTAGGAGGCAGTCACAGTATAATATGCCTGAATTTCGGGCTTATAAGGTTTTTCTTCAATATCTGGTTATCCACTAGTCTTATTTTTCTTATAGATTATGCAAGGCATGATACCCATACAACACAACAAAACCATACAAAACTTTGTACACCTGTAAGCAAATTAATAACATATTGTAAATGGCATACTATTCCATTTGTCAATTACTCAGTTATGTTTGATGATAACTACCAAAGTAAGTACACACGTATATAATTAATAAAATTCAATGTGATATCCATACGATTGAATTCAAAGGATATCTTTTTGATCGCTTTCATGAAGTCAATTCTAGAGTTGACGAGCCAGAAGAAGAATCTCGACTGGTATCAAGTTCTCGTAGACTTTCATAGGGGCAGACATATGACGTGAACTAGCCTTCTAGGCACGGCAAGCTTTTGTTCACATAAACTTATTATAGTTTAATCATAAAGTTTTATTTCCTTATGACACTAAAAAGAGATTTTGTAAGATAATATTCGAGATTAAATATCAAGTAATCATAAAGATAATATATAATATATGCAATGTTATCGAGGTGAGCTTCATCGTGAATAGACGATCAGATACGTCCCCATTTTCGAGAAGATGGGCTCAATCGTCCTAACGAGCTGAGAGAGGGCTCAAAAAATTCGTAATTTTCTCCTGATTACAGAAAAGGCAACCCGGAAAACGAAATCGGTAACTTTTAGCTTTGAGGGGCAAGAAACGGTCAAAAACGGCAAAGTGTAAAAATACTTTAAGAAGACATACAAACCTAAACTCTAACGCTAATGCTCACACGAGATAATAAAAAATAAAGATAAAGTACAAATCGGTAACTTTCAGCCTTTAGAGGCCAAAAACGACCAAAAAAGGCAACATGTAAAATAGATTTTATGAAGCCCGATTTAACAATGAGCTTACGCTAATGCCATCACGAGAACATAAAAATAGATACGAAATAGGAATCGGTATCTTATAGCTTTTAGGGGCCAAGAACGACCAAAAAAGGCAAATTTAGAATTTAAGATTGTATGACGACCGATTTAACCATTCACTACCAAATGCTAATACGAGATCATAAAAAATATAAAGAAAATTTAAATTGGTAGCTTTTAGCTATTTTAGCACAAAAATGGATAAGAGGGCACACTAGAGGTCGCAATTTCATCTAAAATAGCGTGAGTTAACGTGCGTGAGTATTATACAATAGTAGTTTGCAAATTGTTTGTCATAACAAAAACTTGTAAAAATATAGCCAAACCTTACACACTAAAAAAAATTAGATCTAAAAAAAGGGCCAAGCTCATCTACCATTCCACATTTGCGCATTCTTAATTCATAAACGTACACTGCTCCGTAACAACTTCATTACAAAGCTTGGCAAAATAGAATTTGCAACTATTAATTTAAACGTAATAGTTCATTCAAATTCTTTTTTTGTAATTAGTTTAAAAGTAATGGTCATGCAAATTCTATTTTGCCAAGCTTTCCAAGGATGTTGTTACGGGACACTGTACGTTTATGAATCAAGAATGCGCAAATGTGGAAGGGTAGATGAGCATGGCCCTGTTTTTAGATCTCATTTTATTTGAGTGTGTAAGGTTTGGCTGTATTTTTACAAGTTTTTGTTATGTGTGTGATCTCATTACTTTTTCATGTTCCATTGCATTTGTTAAAATATAATAATTTTATCAAAGTCGATTTAATTGCTATGGTATAACCCATTAACAATAGAATGAAAAAAAGTAGTGGTCCAAAGACTTGCTTTTTGTAAATAATGTAGGCGATCATTCTTAAGTAACTATAGTTACTTGTTGATTGTATGCCTGTATAAAGCTTATTTTAAAACCTTTATTTGGAAGCCTTTCAGCAAACTTTTTTAACTTTTTCTTTCAAAAGGAACTACATCACTATAACCTTAATGTCCATGTAAAATATTAACGTTGTAGCCCCACCCGTTTGGTCAGAATCGCTGGGCAGTTGAAACTGACGAATTAGACAGTAGTCAGTAGTAGTAGTAACTATCATCCTTAAAGTGATTTTGAGCATGTTTCAACTTTCAAGTCATTTTTCCACCAAGAAGGAATGTTCGTACACCAACCAAATTTGGCATATGTTGTCAGGTACTTAAATCCCCTTGATTATGATAGTTTTAAAGTTCACATCACGTTTCATGACGGCTGGGTGACACTCGAAAATTCACCCCCACCCGGCTTGCTGTATATGTGCCGAGTGTGTAGCGCACTGCGGCTTGGCTGCGGTGCCCTAACGGGCACCTAGATAAAATACGATTACTGTTTTTACATTTTGTATTGTAGGCCAGCTGCACCGCACATTGAGTGGTGGAGTGGACACTAATTATCACTGATTATTTCAAAAGTTACACACTTTACTGCTTTGCCTTTCCTGTTGATCAAGTAACATTAACTTTGATTTGACTTCAATAGATTTGATAAAAATTAAATAAGAAAGCGCTCCAACTTTTAATAACCGTACATATATTATAACCCATTAAAACTGCATTTTTTAATTTCCTTTTCTGAACTGGTCCTGTGTGGCGAAATGCCTTTTTGCCTTTGCCAGCCCTCAAAGTTAAAGGGTACTGAAATCGTTTTCCACAATTAATTTGAATTTGTATTGATTTAACGAATTTATTGCAACCTATCGCAGCGTTTTCGGGCAATTAGTATTCTATTTGATATAGTGCCTTTTTGCCGTTTTTTGGTTCCCAAGCAAAAATCGACATATTTTGATTTACTCATTACATGCTCTGTATTGTCTTGAAATATTGAAGTAATTACAACTTTACCCAGCGTTATTGGACGATTGGTATTTATTTTTATATGTATTACCATTAACCCTTTTCGCTCTTCAAGGTAAAAAGTACTATTTTCAATTTCAGATATTGTTTTCTGTTTAAGCATAAAATATCACATTTATTTCCACCTTACCCAACGTTATAGGCCAATTCGTAATCTGTTTAAGAAATATTATCCTTTTTTGCCGTTTTTTGGCTGTAAAATCTAAAAGCTACCGATTTCGCTTTCCGGGTTTGCCTTGATGTAATCAGGGGAAAATTACGAATTTTTTGAGCCCACTCTTGGCTTGTTCGGACAATTGAGCCCACAAAAGTGCGTATCTGATAGCCTAGAAAGGTTAATAGGGAAAGACAATTTTGAAAGTCGAGCTTAGTCAGACGAGGCCATTGATTACGAAAATTAATAATCAGCCATCTTAACGAGATTCAAAGTATGTTAGCGTCATTTAGAGGATGTATTTCCACCAAAAAGGGATTTAAATTGTATTAATTTTATAAAAAGAATTGTGTTTATACACATTTAGTTTAATTGATTGTCGTTGGGCAATTAGCACGTCGACACGTGCATGGAAGTGTGAATGACGATTAGCCGAATTTACAGAATATAGTGATGAGCCGCGAAAACAGGAACTATCCGAGATATTTTTTTAGGCCAGAATAATGTCAAATGACATTACTATAACGATTTCTGTACATGTAGTTAGCGACTTGTATGTCCACAACATCTGTAGCACATCGAGTGTTGCAATACAATCATGAAAGTTTGCAAACACCACAAAAAAATGAACACGGTCTAAAAGTATGTCATTATAATTACAATTCTCCGTGTTTGTGCATGCGTTCATAATGACGCTTTAAACTAGATTTTTGTGTGGCTCGATAGGAACACTTTGTACACGGGAACGGCGGCTCCTTCCCGCACTCGTGTTTGGAGTGGTGATACAAGGATGACATAGCTCTAAACGTTTTGCCACAAGCTTTACACTGAGGTTGTGGTTTGTCAACGCATTCGTACTTAATGTGACGGGATAGAGCTTGTTTCGTGGAGAATGTCTTGCTACACTTCGGACACTTGTGCGGCTCCTTGCGTCCACAGTCGTGCTTCTTGTGGAACGTGAGATTTCTTTTCGTCTTGAATGAACGAGGACAGTCTTGACACTGATGTCTTTCACAGCCTGGTTTGCTGTCAGAAACAGGGCGCCATTGCTGTTCGGCATCTGTAAAATTATTATAAATGAGAGTAAATATTTTTTTTTAAATGAGCGACATTTGCTGCACTATAAGAATTATAAAAAAATACTATGTCCAAAAACAAAATCGCTACACAACGAGCATCAAGCAAGATCCCCACACCACACCACACCACACGACACCACACCACACCCATATAATATATATTATCTACCACGACATCCATTCAGTTCTATAATGTAACTCTAGTTCAGAAGTTAACAAGTTACCGTCTCGGTGGTCTAGTTGGCGTGCCCGGAGTGTGGGAGACTCGGGTTCGAACCCCGATTGGGATGGATTTGCTAATTTCTGAATTGTATTAAATATAGACAATATCATTCTGGTTTCATACTAACTAAACTAAAGCTAAACAAAAGCACAAGAAAAGAGAATTCAATAGAGCAAAATCAAGGTAAATATCGCTCGTATAGTGTTAGTATTAACAGAACAACAAACAAGTAGGGAGTTTTCATAACGTCAGTGATTATCTATTATGGCAAGCAGCTAAAACATTGAAAAATTATAAGTTGCAATAGATGGTCACAGAGGATAAGAAAATAAGGACTTAAATTATTAAAAATTAGTTGACAAAAAAATTATTAAGAACAAGGCCATCGATTACAAAATTAAAACTCAGGCATTATAATATGAAATTTGTCAGTTAAAAAGTAGAGTGGGTTAGCAGATGTATTTCCACCAGGTAGGTGCGAATTGCGTTTAGCGTGAGACACATTTGTTGAATTGATTGTCGTCGAGCAATTAGCATCAAGAGAAGAGCATATGGTTATTAATGACGATTAACCCAATGTACAGAAAATTGGGGTGAGCCAACACAACAGGAACAATATCATATTTACAAATGTTTAGGCCAGTATTATTCAAATAATATTGACTCAGCGATATATTTACATGTAAGTCGCCGGCATGTAATGTCTACAATAATAAAAGATTGCAATTTTCAACACCACTTATCATTAGAAAATAATAAATACAATCTAAAACTATCAATCAAATTGTCATAGTGATAATAATAACTCTCCAAATCTGTGCATGCGTTCACACCTGACCAGCCAGGCAACCTCGATTTGAGTTCAAGTAAATTGTAAACGTTGTTATCATTTTACAGAACAAAGTGTCTTGAGACAATTTTAATTTAAAAGATTGACGTGGGACAAATGGCACTAAGATAAATGTATAGGGGTGCGCATGACGCTTTTCCAAATTTACAGAAAATTTGGATGAGCCATCACTACGGAACATTACGAGAATGTTACTATAAATATTATACTACTTTAGGTCAGAAAACAGCAAATACCATTAATCAGTGATTCAATTACATGTAGTAAACAACTAGTTAATAATGTTAACAACACAATTTGCACCACCACAAAACATACTAGAATAATGTACACAGTCTAAAAGTATAAATCATATTGACATGGGTATAATTATAACTCTCCGCGTTTGTGCATAGTGACACTGTAAATTAGATTTTTGTGTGGCACGATAGGAACACTTAGGACAGGAGAAACTGCGGCTCATTCCCGCAATTGTGTTTGGGAGTGTGAGACAAGTATGACATGTGACGAAAACATTTTACCACAAGTTTTACACTGGGGTCGTTGTTTGTCAACGCATTTGTGTTTAACATTAGCGTTAAGAGAATTCTTCAATGAGAATGTTTTGGTACACTTCGGACAAGTTTGCGGCTCCTTGCGTCCACAGTCGTGTGTAACGTGGCTGTTTAGATTGTGTTTCAACGAGAATGTCTTGGTCAATCGAAAGCACAATAAAAATTTAATTAAATATAGCAAAATCAAGGTGAATAGAATAGCGCTCCTGGATCATTTGTAATAACAGAACAAAAAATTTTAGTGAGTTTTTACTAGATGTTTAATATAAAGTAAAGAAAGAAAATAACAAACAACACAGCCTAAATGGTGTTTTTATTTGTAAGATACAAAGCAAGTTATAAGATAAGATCAAGGCATATGCCATTATAATCTTCCATAAGAAAGTAAACACAAAAATATTTTAGAAATTTTCCGTCATAAATGTCTCAAATTTGCAGCACCCAAGCATGGACAGGGTTATGAGGCATTTCTCCAGACAATACTGTGTCACCGCAACAATGAAAGAAATAGAGTGCGAGCATTATGCCGGTGCTCAGGTATATGGGGAGGTAGAGTGGGGCGGTGGGGAGTGGGGGTTACAATCGTCAATACTACTCTTAATAATTAGATAGGGGCGCCACTTTGTTTTGTCACTCGTCCCCGTCTGCAGGCGTTATCAAACAAAGAAATATAAGCCTGGGGTCGGAAATAAGATAACAGAGGGGCAACCCAGCAAGATGTGCTAGTGAAATATATAGAAATTTTATATAATAAAGCATACCACCAATTAATAACCAGAAAATATAAACATAGGTTAGAACTCGTGAACAAACAGATCTCCAAGTTCAAACATCAAAAGATTCACAAGGTCTCATCTGCCTGCCCAAACAAGTAGCATAATCACGCTTGGCTATATAAAAACCAACGTACCAAGTTAGCCTAATTACATAACAATAATATACAGTTAGGTTAAGTTTAATCTTATTAGACGCCCCTCAAACCACAGTCAGGTAAATTACTCCACAAAGTTAATCGGCACTCTCAAAGCCGTGGCCGTGGATAACCACGTAAAACTTCAGTAGTTCTTGTACACAAAAGATCGGGCCTACTTGCCGCTGCCGGCCGTCGCAAGGGTATGAAGAACTTCTTCACAAAAGTTTGTTAAGTTAGTTACTTACAGTTCGTCCGGTAAATATTAAACACGTTACCAGAAGTCCTTACAGAGTCGGTTGCCCAAAGTACCAATCTCGATCCGGCTGGAAGAGGTCGCGGGAGTGATGGGTACACGGTGCACTGTCCTATCGTCCAGGGTCTCCACAAGGTCCCACTTGGTTGCGAAACTAATTAAAGACTCCAACGTCCAAACGTTCTAGTCGAGGGGTATGGATTCGCACGCGCGACACGGTTCCACACTTCCCAAAAAGTTTCAGGTCTCACAGATAGAGGCTCAAACACTAACAATGTTGCCTATCCTGCATACAGCAGTCGACACGGAGATCCACCCTAGACAACAGCCTGACCAACAGTGACTCGCATACATTCACAGTGTCCTCCCTTTACCAGCAAAACCGCATTGATGACTTCACTAGGTACTATAGATAACAGTATTATTACAGTATGACTATGATATAAACAGTACAGAATACACACAGAATACAGTCAAGTTACATGTTCAAAGGTCAGAGCAGTTGATATGAGATGGTTCATGGGTGAGGATGAGAAGAGAGAGAGAGAGTGGGCCAGAGATAAGGTAAACTGGTCTGGGTAGGTGTGCATCTGTGGCTTGCGCGCAAGGGCTAGTTAAGGCCAAAATGCTCCACTGTAGCCTATGATAGGCTAGGGAGGCCTAAGATAAGAGGAAGAAAATAAATGTTCCCGGGTCCTCAACACATGGCTCACTCACTCGTCTTACAACGACTTTGGCGTTTCCCTAGTTAAACGAGTGAGCGCAGCGAACCGAGTGATCGAATTTAGAGATTGCTGCCTTACTTTTGTGAAAATAAAATTTCCTGTTTTGTGATTGTAGATTTGGAAAGTTTTGTAATTTTGTACATTTGGTAATAATTTGATATTTATGTAAATTTGGTGAATTTGTTAATTTGTTACTTTGGTGAATTTGTTGAAATTTGTTAAATATGTCAATTTATCAAATTTTTAATTTGTTAATTTGGTATTGAAAATTAATATTTTTGTATATTGTTATGTGTTGTATTTAAATAGCTTTATTTGCTAAATAAAGAATGATAATGATAATAATTCGACTTAAACGGCCCTTATTCTGTTATTCTGCGTGTGTAAGTGTGTGTACGTTGAAATTCAGATGAATCGCTGAACAGATTGCGCTGAAATTTTAAACGGACATCCGGTACGAGTTCATTGAGAACTGCTAACAAAATCAGCAAGATCCATTGCGATTTAAACCTAAAAGAAATAATAAATTGAAAAATAGTCTTCCAATGTTTAGAAATGGTTTAGATTTTGAAAAGATATTTTTTGTTTTGTCATTTACCTGGCTGTGAAATGCCGTGCCCATGCAAGGTCTATCAAATGTTGAACGTCAAGGTACCCCCAAATTCCGCTCGTAGATTGAGTAAGCCTTGCAATCTTTACACGTATTTCGTAAGGGCTATGTTTTTCACTTGTATTGTCACAGATGAAGGACTACACTGCGTTATATGCATTTCAAAACATGTTTAATAATTTTAAAACTACAATCCAGAAATTAAAAAATCTTTCCCGACCGGGGGTTTGTACCCACATCTCCATATTTGGCTATAAGGGCACTTAGCCAACAAGATCGGGAAACGCCAAAGTCGTGTTGGGACGAGTGAGCGAGTAGTGTTGATTACCGGGAACTTTGCTTTTAAGTTTAAAAATTCAATTAAAAAAATATTAGTTTTTAAGTTTAGTTGGTTTATATGCGGTCAACTGTAGGCCACAATGGGCCTCTCTACCCAATGATGGGTTGGGAGGCCTAAAGTAGGGGAGAAGAAAAAATTAATGTTGGGGGGGTACTCAAACACAGGGCTCACTCACTCGTCTTACAATTATTTTGGTTTTTCCCTCGATAAATAACAAGTATTGAAATCATATCATGTCACATTTTTGAGAAGACCCCAAAAAAAATGAAAGAAAAATTAATAAATAAAAATGAAGTAAAACAAAAGTGTTATTTAAAAAAAAAATAAACGTGAAGAAGCACTGTAATAATATTAAACATGGCAATGCACGCATTCTTTTAAATGCGGTTTCATAAAATCTTTTTCTTTTTGGAAAGTCACATTTGGACAAGGAAACCGGTTTTCTATCCCGCACCCGGCTGGAGTGGCGAACAACCCGTCATTTTGCAAAAAACGTTTTCCCAATTTAGCTCTGAGGTCGTTGATTAAACGAATCTGTTTTTTTTTTTAAACGTTAAGAAAAATTTTTTTCCAGTAATTGCTACATTTTGGAGTTGAGACACGTTGGGGGTATTTGCGTCCACGCCGCGTTTTTTGGATGAGCGTAATGGTGCATTGAGTGCCATGCGTTACGCGGTTTTTCGTTTTTCGGGAAAAAAAATCTTTGCAAAAGTCGAAGATTTTTTTTTAATTTAAATTAAAATTTAAATTTAAAATGAATTTCATCTTTTTTATTAATCGTAATTTTTTTAAAAAAAAAAAAATCTTTAAAATTGCAATTTCATAAAAAAATATTCGATTCGCCAAAATTTAACACGAATATAAAAATTCAGAAAAAAAGGGTTCTTGAAAAAAATTACAAGAGGATAAAGCTTTTAGGTGTTAAAGTCAAAGAATTTTTTTAAAAAACAAAAAACCGTAAAATTTCGATTTCATGAGAAATCATTTTTCGATTGCGCCCCCAAAAACGGGGCGGGGTTTCTTCGTTCAAGATTTCAAAAGGCCCCAAAAAATTTAATCGCAATGGAGTATCGGTTTCCCGGGAATGTGTTTAACAATACACAAAAATACAAAAAAAAAAAAAACCTTTCCCGGTTTTTTTCCCCAGTGTAGTGAAAGGAATTTTCGTTCGCTCGTCGTCATAAAAAAAAGGTTATGTTTTGCTACAATTCGGACACCCTTTGCACCCACAGTCGAAAAAAGGTAGGAAAGATTATTTTTCATTGAAAATTTTATGTCGGACACTTGTGTGGATTTGCGTCCACAGTCGTTTTAATTTTGACTAATTTTTGTTTAGGACTCACCCCCGTATACTCACAGCTTTAAATCGAAACTTTAGTGTAGCGAAATAAGCGATAACCTTTTTGAAATTTATAAAATTTGGAAAGAAAAAAGATACAAAAAACTGACAGATTATCAACATTTTTAATATCGAACCCTATTCCAAAAACTAAGTCGGTAGGGGGTGGGGGGTTCCCACAACATTCCTGGCTCCCCGGGGTTATCGGCCGGAGCCTGCCGACGTTTTCCCACCATTTTTTTTTCCCTCTGCGTCATAACCCTTCACTTTCTTCCTTCCTCTGTCTTCTTCCTCAGGACCCCACCTTTTTTTTTTTCCAAATTTTTTTCGTTTCCCAAACATTTTTCCCGGTTTAAACCCTTTTTTCCAAAGCTTCATTGTATTTTAAAATCCTTGCATAATTTCTTCCCATCCAGTCGGGGCCCCCCCCTCTTTTTATCTGTTTTTTTCCGCGTTTTGTTCAAAAACTGTATCTTGGGTATACGTCCTTCACCCCTTTCAGGTCCAACCCCCCTCAATCGTAATATTAAAAATTTTTTTGGATTTTTTTTTAAATTATGACTTTGGTTTGGGTGAAACAAATTTAAAAAGGCAGTTCTTTTTCGAATCATTTGAACTTCAGGATCAAACGGGCAACAAAAACAACTGGACAAATTTTTTTCAAAATTTTTTTTGTTAAATTTGTATACACTACACGCAATCAGTAGAGGAGGTCAAAGTTAGGATTTTGTAGGATTACTGATAATTTCACATTTGGAGATGCAATAAGTCTGTTGAGAATATTAGACAAAAACTCATTTATTCGCTTCGATCGCTACGTCAGAAATTATAAAAACGACGCTTCCTTAGTGCTGCAGATTGTTAATCTCTCTCCTCCCCCCCCAAACATTTTAGTCCAGAGTGTATCATGGAGCCTCTAGACACAAACTATGGAGCTCATCACGGAATTAGTGATAGAGCTAGACAAGAACCACAAATTTTTTTATTGTAGCTAAAAAAACTTTCAACTCCATAAATTCACTTTAGTTTTCCCAGGATAATCGTATACACAAAATGATCGCAACAAACAAACCATTGAAGCATTTTTTTGATTTTGGGGTTTTAAAAATTTTTTTAATAGTGCACGATGAGCACGGAGGACACTTAAAGGGGGCTTTTGGCCCCCATCGTGATTCACATGTTCACTAAGTCGAAAACCATTTTGAATTTTTTCCCACTTTTCTACAAACAATCGGGGTTTTCGTCTCCAACTCGTCTTCAGGGGGTTTCATGAGATATTTTGACAAAAAATTATGTTACAAATAGAATTTGTGTGGTTTGTCGTCCACAGTCTTTTCTCAGTGTTGTTAAACGTTTTCCGCTTGTAGCTAGAGGGACATCTTGTACAGTGATATTCCATCTTGCACCCGTCTCGGAACTGGACGCCAGGCGGTCGGCTTTCTGATACGACAAACACGAGCTAGCCCAAAAACCAGTTCTTATGAATAAACTAAAAAAAGTTGAAAAATGACAGAGAATAAGCCGCGTTTGAAAAAAAAACAAAGAAATCACAAAAAAAACCCAAAAAAAAACCAACAACCAAAAATCAACGGATAAAAAATTTAATACGGTTAATTATTTTAAAAAACATCAATATTTATTTTTATTTGGCAATATCAGCAAGTTACTCAATTTTTTTAAAGAAAAATTTTTCTCCCTTTACCAAATATAGGTTACATTTTTCCCCTACAGGTTTATTATGAAAAAACCCCACAAATGATGTTAAAGGGCAATTGGTTTAACACACTATAATATTGTGATTGTGAAGGAAAAATCTCAACCCGGAAAAGACTTGCCCAAAAAAAATAGATGTAAAGCTCTGGGGGCCCAGAGTCGTACGCGCTACGTTCCAATAAATTTTTTTTATTTTGTGAAATTTGAGCGCGATCGAATAATTTTTTTTTTATGAAAATTGAATTTTACGTTTTTCTTTTTTTAAATTTAGATTAATTTAAAAAAAAAAAAATTAGTTTTTTTTTTACTTAATTTATTAAATTTAAAAAAATCTTGAACTTTGTAATTTATTTCACAAAAACAACAGAAAATCCGCTAACAAGGGCAGCTCAAGCACCAATACCCCAAAAATAACGCGTTTGAAAAAGCGTTTTGCAAAAGTTTAGTAGATATAAAAACCTGACAGTAAAAATATGTCACACAAAGTATACCTATGCAGAGTAAACAGTATATGCCTACGGCTAGAAGTAATAAAACATTTGGGCCAGTAAAGCGTGCAGGTTTGGCACCCCGGGGGAAAACCAGGGGGATAAATGCTGCGTACCTTAAGCGGGGATCCCCTACTTAAGAAAGAGAAGTAATTTTCCGCGTTCAGTTGTAAAATATAAATACATTTATGTTAAAAAAAGTGTATCTTTTTTCAGTAAACTTTCTCTTTTTTTTCTCTTTTTCTTTTCTTACTCTCCCCTGTTAAAGCCCCATTAAGTTAAATAGCTTTTTACAAGTTTTTTTTATCAAATCAATTTACAATACTATTGAGTTAAATAAGCGTTATATTATTGTAAAATTTTATTTGATAAAAAAAAAACTTTAAGAGCTATTTTTTTGTATATAACTTAAACGGGCTTTAACTGGGGAGTTAGAAAAGTAAAGAGAAAAAAGAGGGGAAAAAGAAAAAAAATAAGATCCAACCCAAAAACAAAAAATTTTTAAAAAAAAAAAAAAAGGCAGCCCAAACTTCCCTTTAAAGTCTTGGCTGTGAATGCTTGAGATATAAAGTTGAGCCCAAATTTTATTCTTTCTCCTTAGTTTCGCTTTTAAAATAAGTAAAATCATTTCGCCTGTTAGCCCGAGGCCAAAACCAACGATTTTTGTGATAAAAAAGTAAAATTTTTTAAACTCGAAACAAAAAAAAAAATTTGGCCATGAACCAAAATTTAATGGGCCAAGCCATTTTTTATGATTTTAAGATTAAAAAAATTTTTCTTTTTTTCCACAAAAAATCGTTGGCTTGGCGCCCTCAACAGGGGAAATGATCTTTGATTTCAAAGCGAAATAGGGAAAAAGAATAAAAAGTTGGGTCAAAATTTATATCTCACAGCATTCACAGCCGAAGGGCTTTTTTGAAGGGGAGCTTGGCTGCCCTTTTTTTTTTTTTTTTTTTACACATTTTTGTATTTGGTTGAATTACATTTTTTGTTGTTCGTTTGCTATCAAGGGTGAAGATGGGCTCTGAATGATTAAAAAATTTTTTAAGTTCAAAATTGTTTTTTGACATTTTTTGGGGCCCCCGGTCCCCCCCAAGAACCCCTTGTGTTTAAAGCAAGATATTAAAAATGGTTTTTAAAAGCTTTTAATTTTAAGCTTTTACAAATTTCTACGCCTGAGTAATTAAAGCGTTTTTTTTTGATTTTGGGTTGTTTTCCCGGCCCCTTTCCCCTTTTGTTTTATGAGGACATTGAGTGTGGCCCAAGTTTCAAAGTTCTAAGAGAACCGTTTTTCCCGGGATAGGTATTATTAAAGAGTACGGAAAATTTCCTACTTTTTATTTTTAAAATTTGATTTTCCCGGTACCCGTTACCAATTTTTCTTTCCATATTAAAAGTGATAAATAATGAGAGATATCAAAATGTATTCCACGTTTGAAACATCTCAGTTGGTAGCGTTTTTTTGAATGATTTATTCTTAAAGTTCAGATGTGTTTTTTGTCATTTTAGGGCCCCGGTTACACCAAATTTAGCCCCTTTTGGTTTTTACGCAAATATTTATGATGGGTTTAAAAAACTGTTAATTCAAGTTTGTACAAATTCCCCCGCCAGGTAATTTTCGCTTTTGATTTTCTCCAAATTTGATTTTCTCCGGTCCTGTTACCCCATTTCGGTTTTTAAAGCAAACGTACTGGTTGAAGTACATCAAGTGTGGGCCAAGTTTTAAGTTTAAGATTTACAGTTTTTTCGAGGCAAACTAGGAAAAAACGCCAGTTGGACGCGTTGTTGAGGAGCACCGGTACGTGCAAAAAACGACCCCAGTACGACATTCCCATAATTTAATACCCAAAAAGTCTTTTTTGGTCTTGCCCATTGCTGAAAATTTGTAAAAAAGGAGAGAATGGATAAAAACCATTTGCCATCTAGAGGACCTTGACATAATTTCTTTGGGAAAAATTTTTAAACTCTTTATTACTTCTAGGGGGGAGGAATAGGACCAGATTCTTTTGCGATTTTCCCCCCCTTGCCCTGGTAACCCTTTCTTTTTAAAATGTAATTTCTACTACACTATTATCGGGTAAAATAAAAATTTAAAATATCGTGACCGACGGACATTTAAATGATTTGGCTACCCAGATTTTGTCGCCGTTTTTGTTTTAAAAAAAAAACTTTTGGTTAACTTTAAAGTAACTTTATAACTTTTTAACGATTTTTTCACAAAAAAAAGGCATTCAACGGGAACGAAAAATGCGGAGGTCAAAATTTAATCGTCCCAAACCTCGTTTGACCGCTATCATGACCAAAAAACTGTGCGACTTTCCCTTGCCATGGTAACGGGACTTGTTTAAAGTAATTTCCATCTACCTACTTACGGATCAAAAAAAAATAACATATTTTGATCGGACGGGGCATTCTAAATGATTTGGCACCTCAGATTTTTTTCGCGTTTTTGTTTAAAAAAAACTTTTATTAATTTTAAAGAACTTTTAACTTTTGAAAAGATTTGCCACAAAACTATCAGCAACCCGCCCCGGGGGTATGTACATGTGTGCAAAAATTCAGGTGGATCAGAGAAAAAGGTGCGACCTGATCGAAGCGTAAAAGAAAAAAAAAAAAAAAAAACAAAAAAAAAACATTCGAGCCCTAAAAGTCAAGTGGGGACGCCGCTTGCTCGCTATAATCTCCGCGGAGAATCCTAGCCAGCCAGCCACCCACCCAACCCGCCCGCCAAAGGAATTTTACGAGTTTAGGCCTTTTTTAAACAGAACGAGTTGTCGGATCGGTTGATTTTTTTTTTTGGTAGCATTAAAACAACCAGGCATACACCGAGTTTCAAAGATTTAAACTTTTTGGGGGCGTGGCAGATAGCTGAAAACCCCCCAACTCTCGTAGCTGTTTAGGGCCGGGGGTTTGTGTCGCCTAAGCAGTGCATTTGCTTGTCTGCCGGGGACGCCGTCGCCCCAGATAGCATTGGGTAGAATGGGGTTTTATCGTTTTTCGTTACACTGGAAGTAAAATAGTAAAACATGATAGTCTCCCAACTTTAGGGACACTGCTTTACAAAAGAAGAAGATGAAACCCACTGAAACAGTTTTATGGCTGAGTGGGTAGACTCTAAAAAGTTTTTTAAAATTTTTTTTAAAAAAATTTTTTGTAAATAGTGTGTGTCGGTCATTCAAAGGAACAATATTTTTTGCAGTACTGTTCCACCATTCATACAATAATTCACCTACAATTTTAAAAAAAAAATTAACCCTTTCGGGGTCTAGTTGGTTTAAAGGGGCCACCCGAAATGTGGGACTCGGGTTCGAATCCCGATCCGGATGGATTTTTTTAACTTCTGAATTGTATTAAATATTAATTTTGTAATAGTTGTTTTGTTATAAAATATAACACCATTAAGAAAAAACACCATAAAGGCTCGTTTTCAAAAGGAAGTGCGAAAAATGGCGCATTGACCTTAACTTAGGCAGCGCCTAGCACTCTAAAAAATTGGTCTAGATCTATTTGCCCGTATTCGCTCATCTGCATGGAAACCAAACTTTTTAGTGTAGTGAAATAAGAAAGAATACACATGCTTAAAGTTATGTTACATTGACAAGAAATAAGCATACACAACATAAGAGCGGGGTTTACAATTTATTTTATTTTTCATTCTGTTTTCTGTTCTAGGACATTATTTCAATGCGGTCAACTCAACTCAAAATAAATGTTCCACTCGAAACAGTTTTGACCCATCAGAAACAAGCAGACAAGACCAACAAATTATAAGCAGGTTTGTTCGTGAACTTTTTAAAATTGTATACACATACATGTTGGAGGTCTGTAAAAGTGTAGACTATTGAATATTATTTACTTCTTTTAGTCCACTGAAAAAAATTACTAACAAAGGTGTCTCCAATCCGAGACATTTTAGGTTTCTAATAATTTCGTAGATCATGGAGATGCAAAAAGTCCTTTAGAATATTGCACAGTAAACAACCACCAACTAAGCATATTCATCATGGAATTAGACAACAAAATATAAAAGCTAGTCAAACATTACTAATTATTATTATTGTAGTTGAAAAAACCTTCATCTCTTTAATGTTTTCAATGGATCAATTGTTGTTCACGTACATGATCTGCAATTAACAAATCCATTATTGATGCATTTTCTTGATATGCTTATTTAAATTTTTTTTTGATGCGCTCGGTAAGCACAAAACAGACATTTAAATTGGGGGTCTTTACCGCACTCATGATTAACATGTTTACTTAAGCTCGACATCATTTTGAATTTCTTTCCACATTTCTTACAAACAAGTCGTGGTTCGTCTCCACACTCGTGCTTCATGTGTGTCACGAGATTACATTTTTGACGAAACTTCATTGGATGAGCGAAGCGAAGACTTCAATTTCACCGACCCCCCAAAAAATTTAGCTCGGGTTTTTTTTTTTTTTTTTTTTGTTTTTTTCCGTCTGTTTGTTCGCTCTCTACCGGGCAAACGGCATATGCGATCTTGATGAAAATTTGACACGACCTTCGTTTTCTCTGAACTTAGACTTGCTACATTTTTGGGTACAATCGAAGAAATATTTCTCATGAATATCGTACTTTTACGATTTTTTTAAAATTTTTAGTGCGATATTTTCGTGCCATTTGGGCCAATTCTGACCAAACGGGTGGGGCTACAACGTTCATATTTCACATGGACATTAAGGTAATGGTGATGTATTGCTTTCTAAAAGAAAAAGTTGAAAAAGTTAGCCAGAATCGAGAGAAATAAAGCTTTTAATATACGTTTTTTGACTTTTTGTGCGATATTTTCGTGCCATTTGGGCCAATTCTGACCAAACGGGTGGGGCTACAACGTTCATATTATACATGGACATTAAGGTTATGGTTATGTAGTACCTTTTGAGAGAAAAAGTGGAAAAATTTAGCCAGAATCCATAGAAATAAAGCTTTTAAATACAAGTTTTTAACGGTAAATAATACCAATTGACAAGAAACAAAAGAAACTTGACAACATTCACCTTCGATGCGTAGGCAGCAAAACAAAGCACTTGTAAAAGTAAAGATATCCCACGCAATCTTAAACCTTTAAAAAGCTCATCCATCTACGCGGCGGGACTTTAGCGTTTTCCTAGTATTACAAACTAGACACTTGTGTGGTTTTTGTCGTCCACAGTCATATTTCACGTGTCTTGTTAAATTCGTCTTGTGCTTGAAGCTAGAGGGACATCTTGTACAGTGAAACCTTCCATCTTGCAGCCCGTCATCAGGAACTGGACGCCAGGCTTGGTCGGCATCTGATACTGACAAACATCGAGCTAGACCTGAAACCAACACCATTATGTTAATTGAGCGAGCGAAGCGAGCGTCTCCACTTGACTCTTATGGCTCGAATGTCTGTTTTTTTTTGTTTTTTTTTGTTACTGCTTCAATACAGGTCGCACCGTTTCTCTGATCGACCTGAAATTTTGCACACATGTACATACCACCTAGGCGGGTTGCTGTATAGTTTTGTGGCAAAATCGTTCAAAAAGTTAAAAAGTAACATTAAAGTTAATCGAAAGTTTTTTTTTCAAACTAAACTGCGACAAAATCTGAGGTGGCCAAATCATTTAGAATGTCCGTCCGATCATGAAAATGTTATTTTTATTTTGATCCGATAAGTAGTGTAGATGGAAATTACAATATAACAAAGTCCCGTTACCATGGCAACGGAAAGTCGCACAGCTTTTTTGGCTCATGATAGCGGTCAAACGGAGAAGGAAGGAAAATTTCAGAAAAGGAAATAAAAAATAATGGGTTATATATGTACGGTTATTAAAAGTCGGAGCGCTTTCTTATTTAATTTTTATTAACTCTATTAAAGTCAAATCAAAGTTAATGTTATACTTGATCAACAGGAAAGGCAAAACAGTAAAGTGTGTAACTTTTGAAATGATCATTGATAATTAATATCCACTCCACCACTCAATGTGTGGTGCAGCTGGCCTACAATACAAAATGTAAAAACAGTAATCGTATTTTATCTAGTTGCCCGTTAGTGCGCCGCAGCCAAACCGCGGTGCGCTATACACACTCAGGCACCTTATACTACGAGCAGAGTTGGGGTGTTTTCGAGGTGTCACCCAGCCGTCATGAAACGTGATGTGCACTTAAAAAACTATCAAAATAAAGGGGATTTGGGTTCCTGACAACATATGCCAAATTTGGTTGGTTTACGAACATTCCTTCTTGGTGAAAAATGTGACTTAAAACATGCTCAAAATCAATTGATGTTAGTCTAGGTGCCCGTTAGGGCACCGCAGTTAAGCCGCGGTGCGCTACACACTCAGGCACCTTATACAACAAGCAGAGTTGGGGTGTTTTCGAGGTGTCACCCAGCCGTCATGAAACGTGATGTGCCTTAAAAACTATCAAAATCAAGGGGATTTGGGTACCTGACAACATATGCCAAATTTCGTTGGTGTACGAACATTCCTTCTTGGTGAAAAATGACTTAAAACATGCTCAAAATCACTTGATGTTAGTCTAGGTGCCCGTTAGGGCGCCGCAGCCAAGCCGCGGTGCGCTACACACTCAGGCACCTTATACAACAAGCAGAGTTGGGGTGTTTTCGAGGTGTCACCCAGCCGTCATGAAACGTGATGTGAACTTAAAAACTATCAAAATCAAGGGGATTTGGGTACCTGACAACATATGCCAAATTTGGTTGGTGTACGAACATTCCTTCTTGGTGAAAAATGACTTGAAACATGCTCAAAATCACTTGATGTTAGTCTAGGTGCCCGTTAGGGCGCCGCAGCCAAGCCGCGGTGCGCTACACACTCAGGCACATTATACAGCAAGCAGAGTTGGGGTGATTTCGAGGTGTCATCCAGCCATCATGAATCGTGATGTGAACTTAAAAACTATCAAAATCAAGGGGATTTGCGTACCTGACTACACATGCCAAATTTGGTTGTTTTACGAACAATCCTTCTTGGTGAAAAAATGACTTGAAACATGCTCAAAATCACTTTAAGGATGTTAGTTACTACTGGCTACTATATACTGTCTAATTCGTCAGTTTCAATTGCTCAGCGATTCTGACCAAACGGGTGGGGCTACAACGTTCATTAGACGAGTGAGCGCAGCGAACGTAGTCTACAACGCTACTCGATCGGTCCTTGGTCGTGATTAATTCTGTTAAATGTTAAATGTCTGTCTGTCTGTCTGTCTGTCTGTCTGTCTGTCTCTGTCTGTCTGTCTGTCTGTCCAGGCTCATACGGCCGAACGGCCAAATAGACCGAGCTGAAATTTTAAACAGACATCAGTACAGGTAATTCCT
>JAMZAV010003909.1:0-62207 GCA_024449915.1 Sweltsa coloradensis | reverse complement strand
CGTGCTCACACAGTTCGGCATGCTAGTAAAAATGTGTTAGTTGATTGTGGTATTCGACAACCTTAGGCTTAAGTAGTTTAAATTCGTGTTTTTGTGTTGCCAAAAGTAAAGCACGTGCAGAAAGGATGACAAATTGATAATTATGGACAGCGAAGCGACTGGACAGTTTCACGCAACTCAACGAAGCTATCTAACGCATTTTGCCGGAACATCATAGAAGTACACATCAGAACCCCGAGTTCTATTATAGTCACGAATTTGTTTACAGGACGCAAACAGTAATCCTTGGAAATTCCATCTCATCTATACAAATACCCAAATGTAACAGTGTATATGTAAAAGGAACACAAATTGTACCCAATGTACCAACTTTAACTTTGATTTATATTTTGTTGACACGTCATTGTTCAGAAACCACAATTGTGCAAAGCCAACAAGTTCCAATTTTGTCAGGTTGTATAGTATTTCCACCGTTCTTGGACATGCATGCCAGGCTCAGCGTTTCTTCTTTCTTATTTTCCTTTTGTCTCTCCACAATAATTATTGTGTCCACTCTTTTCTACCTTTCCTCAACTTCACTCTTCCCGCATTCTACGACGATTGTCTCGCTCTTCAGTATCTTCTTGAATCAATCATAATAATATGTTTTTCTTGATCTTCCCTCGGACCTGCTTTACTTAACCTATGTATGTATAACAATATTCAAACAAAAACAAACAAACAAAAAATATAATAGCACAATACGATGAATAAATAGTTGTAATATGAAGAAAGAATATGGTTTTAAAAGAAAATGTGAAAATTGTGACTACAGCAAAATATATTATAAAGTAGGCCTATCAATATCAAGTTCAGAATCATCAGTTAATACTTTGTTTTATTACTTGATTGCGATTTATCGCGATTAATGTATACTAGTATTCACAGGTTAAGACTCACTTTGTGTAGTACCTAGGTGCTTGTTGATAAAATGAGAATGAGACAATTTACTCCACTTTCAAACCCCGGTTATTCTAGCCTTCTGCATGCATCGAAAACATGCACTTGTGTTTTATAGAAATAAGAAGAACTTAATGCTACGCACTTTATCAAAATTTCTAGTAATATATACTTTGAAGAAAACGTTACGAATTTCCGGGTATCTACGTGTGTGCCTATCATGCTTGCCTTGAGGAAATGCTTTCGACGAAGAATGCGAAGCTATTTCGTGTTCCAACGGAAAATTAACAATTACTCCATATCAAGCTCGTGGCCCACATGCAACTTCCTAGCTCTTATCGAAAGAAACTAACATCGCACTGGTACAGGCAGCTAAAAAAGACTTTGATGTTTTTGCAACACGCGGATACAAAAACGCAGCCGCCTTTGCTCAAGGCAATTCACAAGTGGATCAAGTCTGTCTTGAAGTCTACAATTATTGATGTATAGAAAGAAAGACGAAAGTAACGCTACTGCCTAAGACTAGACTTATTGCCACGGAACGCACTAAACGATTCCAAACTTTCCCTACAAGGCCATGTCTCGACGAAATGCTCATCAGCAGACGTTTCCCGAAGAAATTATCTAGCCCTAATTACATTTCCTTCAACTCGTATTGCAAAACAACTCATTTTGTTCGAGATTTTAATAACTTTCGAGCGTATTTTTACGTGTTTTTGGTTAAACTTCCAGTTAGATTTGCGGTCAATACTGATTGGTACGTCTGTTTATGTCGTGTGCCACGCAGTCAGTAAATGTGTATATATTTTTATTTTTTTCTAGAATCTAATCATTACTGATTTTCTGCAATAGGTGAGTGGAATGGAAAACGGAAATAAGTTAGGCTAAACAGAAACTACCGACATACCTTGATGGAAGCATTTTTATTTTGCATCACGCAGAAATCGCGGTATGTCACTTAATTGCTACTGGATGTTTTTGGTAGCCTATTCTTTGAGGTGCGAAAAGATTTTGATTATATTAAGTTTTATTTGGTTTATCTATTTTTTGTTACCTTAAGTACCCTACTTCGTATGGGGGGGGGGGTTCCATTAACATATTTTAAAATGAGTTTATAGTAGAATAAAAGCAAGTTAAATAGAAATTTGGTTACAAAAATCAAATAGAAAAAGTTTTAAAATAGGCATGGAAAAACCTGTAACTCGTAGTATTTTTAAAAATATATTTGACTGGCACCATCTATAACAAAAGAACTATTCTCACGTAGGTTTCACGAAGGTATTTGAAAGTAGGACGTCTATGTTCATAAAACTGGTGGGTCGAGTTTCGCGCGTATAATGTATTAAGGCACCGCATGAGATGTCATCGTTCGTGTTGAATTGTACAGTTATAATAATTGGATGAGCGTAGCGAGCGAAGCGAAGATTCCATTTCACTACACTGGAGAAAAAAATCCGTTTTTTTTTTCTTTCTTTTTTTGTATTTTTGTGTGTCTGTGAACACGATTCCGGCTAAACCAATACTCCAATTGCGATGAAATTTTATGGAGGTCTATGAAATCTCTGAACGAAGAACTGCAAGGGGGGAAAAAATCGATCGAAAAATTATTTCTCATGAAAATCGCAATTTTACGATTTTTTTCGATTTTTAAAAAATTTCTTCGACTTTTAACACCTACATGCTGTATCCAATTTTGATGATTTTTTCACAGAACCTTAATTTTATGAATTAATATATTCGTGCTAAATTTGAGCGCAATCGAAAAATTATTTCTTATGAAAATCGCAATTTTACGATTTTTTAAATTTTTAAAACATTCTTCGACTTATAACACATTCATGCTTTATCCCATTGTAATGATTTTTTCACAGAACCTTAATTTTATGAATAAATATATTTGTGTGAAATTTGAGCGCAATCGAAAAATCATTTCTCATGATAATCGCAATTTTACGATTTTTTTCAATTTTTAACATTTCTTCGACGAATAAAACCTACATGCTTTATCCGATTGTAATGATTTTTTCACAGAACTTTAATTTTATGAATTAATATATTCGTGTGAAATTTGAGCGTAATCAAAAAATTAACTATTAAAAAAATCGCAATTTTACGCTTTTTTCGTTAAAAAAAATTACGCTCATCCATCAACGCGGCGGGACTTAAGCGTTTTCCTAGTAATAATGTAAACTCAAACAACAAACTTACATTTCACATAAATTTACCCAGGTGGTAAGTCAAGAATATCTCATTTACAAATATATAAAATCGCAATGGTCCGACTGGGTATATTTATATTAAGAATGTCACACTTTCAGTGTTTACATCTATATTTATTATTTGCACATGATTTGTTTCATTTAAGTTTATGCGCATTAAGTTGCATTTTATGAAGTGCACGTTGTTATATTACTGTGCTTTTTATGTT
The DNA here is from genome assembly GCA_024449915.1 of Sweltsa coloradensis. Lineage (NCBI taxonomy): Eukaryota > Metazoa > Arthropoda > Insecta > Plecoptera > Chloroperlidae > Sweltsa > Sweltsa coloradensis. Next base: position 58,840 of record JAMZAV010003909.1, on the reverse strand, counting down.
TTTATTATGTTACATTGCTAGTGTTTGTAAGGATTTGAGATTTTTTGCATCATCTGAGCAACTTTTGCGATTAGTATGCTTGTCATTGCTTTTTATATGCTGTATAGTTAATAATTTGTTACACCTAAATGCCCCAATTAGATGACTTTGCCACATTTGCTATGTGATCTCCGGGCTGTTAAGTGGACCTGTAACAGCTGATCTTGAATCTGTAGTGCTAGTAAACAACTCGTGAGCTGCGATCATATTGGCACTAAGCTAAGAGTCATGGGCATTGGGATGGGATTTGGAACTTGACTCTACATATTATATTATTATTGTATGGAGCGTGATATCTTGTGTTCAAGAATTGATTTGAATTTTCCTGAGAGCATTTGAAACAGGTTGATAGAAAAGTGTAATGAAGATCAAATTAATGTTTAAATCGAATAACAAAATTGATGGTGTGTACAATGTTGCAATGACATTGACATATGAGTGGGAGGAATAATATGATTATAAACTTATCTATCATCAGCCTATGTCTGATTGGATTTTGGACCTAAGTCAAGTCGTTCAAAGTTCCCGAATAAATCTAGACCACCTTCAAGTCATGACAAGCTTCTACAAGTTGGGAAGACGCGAAACGTCTAGTAGAAACCTATACCTTATGCACGACAAAAGACTAATATATAAACCAAAACACGTAACTGGGTCACGAAACTATAAATCATTCGTTGCTCAAGATTGTCGTGCTTAGTTTCAATTTCACGTGAGGGTTGTTGAGTGAACTTCCCAAAATGGATAAGATTCACATTTAGATTACATTTGTTCTGTTCATTGTGTGTCCACTTCCAACAGTTCCATTGGGAAACTAAATAATGATAAACGTTTTACACACAAAGTGCAAATTGTTGTTGTCAAACTGTCATAGTTTGACGCAAGACAGCAATTAAATAATATTTAAAAACAGGTGTTAAATAATGCTACCTTAGTATATATTTCGTCTGGAAACAACGAGACTCTCTGCAGGATATTTAGTTATGTACATTATGATGTGAAGATAGATGCTAGTGATGACCCAATACAAGGACCTGATTTATATGACTCACGGCATTCGCTTTTTGACTGCGAAACACCCTAAAGAAGATTGACGGTGGTTGGTATTGAACCGACGGCTTCCCGATTTACTGTATCGCGTGTATTGCCCTAAAAGCATGCATCAATTTATGAGTCAATCAGGTTTTAGGGCCCAGAACTTACATCTCTATCAGTCAAAGCTCCGCATTGTAAAAGATTGGTCTCACGTGAGGATATAAATTAATATCCCTCTCACTTTCTGTGCTCTTTACACCATGCAGGACGCGTGTTGCCTCAAACTGGTTTTAACACGGTTATCAAACAGAGTTAAATACTCTGCATTGCGTGTTATTAGTAGAAACTGTTACAAGAATGCCCATTCATATTTCAGAGTCTGTAGTGGATATATCACGGGCCGTGGATAAACAAGTATTTGTTTGTCTAGACCAAGTAGGTTCTACGTACAGTCGACATAGTCTGCGAACATAATACGATACGTGAAAATAGCATTTTAACTTTTCATATAATTACATCAGTTACATTTTTGGACCAGGAATTCTGTAGCATTTTGTATAGCATCTATTTTTGTACCAATCTGCAAACATTTGTGTATAAGGTTTTTTTGCAATATTATTTTAAAAATTTGACGTAAGATGATAATTATGTGTATTAGAATATTTATATTCGATACGATATATTTTGGAATAATAATTTAACTATAAAGTCTAGATAAAGTGAATTGAAATGATCATTATAATGCAAGACTAATATAGTAAAGAAATAAATTTGGGCATATCGAAACCTTTGTTTCAGTAAACAATAAAGCACTTTGTAGTGCTTCCAAAATATTTTTTACTTTTAAAGCTATATCTCCACCAAACGCTATTTTCACTTATCTCTTTTAAAATAAAATTTCTGATAGTGTCGTAACATATTCACATTAATTTATTGGTATTGTTTATGTAGAAGCATCTTTTAGTCGATTGACAGGATGTATAATTACACTCCATATATAGTCACTTTAAAATTACACATTAAAATTAAACCGACGATATGAGTAGATCGCTCATAACAAGAGTTGTGATCTCGGGAGGTCATCGGATCTGTACGATATCGGATAACTACCAAGGCACATTCTATACGTCGAGTGTCGAATGTCAAAAGTCGAGTTAGGTTCTGAAATTATTATCAAGTCATGTAAAGAGTGACGATTTGTTTCGGACCATGGGCAGGTTTCCTGCAAAAATGGTCACTTATATTGTAAACGGTCTATATGATTGTTAAATTGAAATTATTTGGACGTGCACTGTTCTTAAAAAACTGTTCTTAAAATAAATATTTTATTTGTAATATTTCGACACAGATCTTAAAATAAATATTTTATTTGTATATTTCGACTTCGAAATATGACAATTAAAATATTTATTTTAAGAACAGTGTACGTCCAAATAATTTCAATTTAACAATCAATTTACCTGTTCTACTAGTTTCAATTTATAATTAACGGTAAATATGAGTTTCGTATTTAATGAGGACAAAGCACCAATACTTGTCAGATTCGATGTGTTGCTCCCACGGCTGCTTTGTGAACGAAATGAAGTTCAATCAACTTTGATTCGTTTCTAGGCGTCAATTTGTAAAGGTCAATTTAATCCTGCACACTTTATATTGACAGTGATCGTTCCTAGAAAGAATCACTAAATTGTCAGCTTGTACGAGTCGGTATAAGCACGTTGTCATGATATTGTAACATTCTAAACATTTCTACTCGAACCGATGCTAGGCTGTCAACACTTTCTGCTCGCATCGGTCAATGAAATACACACACAATTAAAAATAATAAAAGGGATTTGAACAGGTAGTGTATGGCATCAATTTGAGAAAATTGACGAGCATAACTTTGAATTTTCTTTTTAATGTATACGGTTACGCGGGAAAATGCGGCAAAGGCCGGATAAAACTTAATGGATTTTAAAAGCGTTTATACATTTCTTGTATGTAGTTTATTTAAGTTATTTATTTATTTCATTGTCAAACATACAAAAATACATCAAGTTGTACAAAAATAACATCTTCATACAAAACAAAAAAACAAAATATATTAAAGCTCAAAATAACCACAAAACCAGAACATGGCTAACTAGGGGGAAACTATTATAAAAATGGATCCATAACCTTATCGCTATGGCGGTTTAAAAATCTTTTACACTGTTTGCATGAATATTTATTGATCTCTAACATCATGTATTAACCAACAAAATTTGAACAACAATAAAAAACACCAATTATATTTAAAATCAGAAGACTACTTTAAAATAATAATAATTACAAAGTTGAACCGTCTGGTCCCCTGGGTAGAATTGGCCCAGAGCATGGCTCTGCTAATCGTACAAGGCGATTCAAGAGAAAAAGTCCACCTCGCAAACATCAGCTAGTAAGAAGGGAAGTATATTACTCCCCGAAACTAGTGGCGAGCTTTGACAATCGTCGTCTCGGACACCTATCCCTTCCCTTGACGACCTCCCCGACGACGATGACAATGACAACACGAACGATGACAAAGACGATGACGACCGCGACGTGAGGACTCTCCCTTTCCTCCCCTTACCTGTGTCTGGTTCTGACCAGCATGGGCCCCTCCTTCCTATATCCCCTAGGCTAGAGTGGCGCATCATGACCTAACGGTTGACGCGCCCTCAATCCAAATAAACCAAAAAACGAAGTTCAATAATTGTTATTTTTCTATTCTATTTTTTTTTTTTTTAAGAATGTATCTTGAAGAAAATAAATTCCCAGCCTTATAAAAGGATAATTTTATTGAAATATGGAAAACAACTTTCATAAGATAAGTTTGCAGTGTTTTCGGATAACTAACGCATAACGGGACATAACCTGAGAATCAACATTATATTCACATTTCCCGAATCAATCCGGCTAGTTAAAATAATTGAATTTTGAGCAGCGGTTTTTTGTATATTGTTCCTTTACTCCTTTATCTACAATCTGAATGGTTTTCTATAGTTTCTTGTGTTGTACAATTTATTTCGCCTGTCGGTACAATTCCAAATGTTGTACCGCTCAACGATAATACTCGTGCCACGCCAGAAACTACAGACAACCAGTTTCCCTTATATTTAGGTTAAAAAGATAAATGAGTGTAAAAACAATATACAAAAAACGCTGCTCAAAATTCAATTTTGAAGTAGCATGGATTGATTTAGGCAATTTGAATATAATTGTTGTTTCTAAGGTTATGTCCCGTCAAAAAAATTTAAAAAATAAACTCCTCTTTCACTCTACTTACTTTTAAACGTCTTTACTGCATTCTTTAGAAATCATATTCTGGTCTAGGGATTCCCCATATAAGTGCGACCTCTTTATTCTGTTTTCATGTCAATGTCAAACAAGATTTAGAGCAATTAAAGTTACTTTTTACTTGAGATAGCTGGCCAGGCAGAATCCATTAGAGGCGGTCTAAAAACGCAAGTAACGGTAACGATTTATGACCTGTGAACACACAACTTCAAATATCCAGCATCTCTTCCTTGGCTTTGAAATGAGCATGATAAAAATATGTCGTATCTATCTCTTATCTATCTCTTTTTCTTATCTATACATTGTAAAATTTAATGTGTGTAGGGAGGGGGAGGGGGGGAGTAACATTTCTTGATTCAAAGATATAATCATCTATCATGAGTCAGTTATGTTTTATGTATCTGACTTTAAAATGAGGACAATCAAAATCAATTACGCAATCACAATAATTTGTAACAGCGTATTTAAAACAGCGATGAGTCGTATTATGCAGATTTACGGCTGCTATAAGTATTCAACCACCATAATAATAATATCGGTTCCCGTAAACTCTACCACTACGTTTATACAAGTTATATTTGACATCTTGGTGTAGCCATGGTCTAGACTCCAGACTCTAGCGATTCATACTTTCCTGACCTTAATTCTAATTTACAATACAGGTTTTTCAACTTGTAGCAATTATTTTTAATCTAACCATATGAGTTTAGAATTATCATACATGTAGCCCATACCGATCTATGGTGCTGTCATAGCAATCAGCACATTACCGTCAGTGGTGGCTCAGGAGTAACGCCTGAAACTCTGACTAGGGAGGTTATAGATCGAATCCTACCATCTGCAATCATGAATGAAAGTATTTTTTATACTAGCCGGTACAAATACTGACTTTGTGCCGGAAGAAAAAAAATCGTAACCGTGCAGATACTAACGAGGAAAAATCTAAGTATGTCAGTTTGTAGACAAGAGTATGTGTTACAAATAGAAATAGAATTGAAAATGATCCTTTTCGCCCAAAAATAACGAGCAGGAATATGTCCTGGGTACACGTAATCAATTTCAATATTATAATCTTCTATATTATGCGTACTGCTCAACCCAAAAATAAATAATTTTTTTTGTCAATGTCAGATGATCATTATTGAATTGATAAACTATGTCCGTTGTTTTGTAAAACTATTTTTTTTAAATAGTCCGATAGATCAAAATGTTGTAATTGACATTCCCTCCACAGTAACCCTAATTACCTATGAAGTCAAGTGAAGAGCATCATACCGAGCAAGTGGTGTGTATCCTACTGCGGGTATCCAGAGTCCAGACAAAGCAATTAAAAGCGTTTATAACTGGTAAAATAAATAAACAATTGAGATTCAATCTTTTTATATTAAACATATAAAATATTATAATTTAAATCAAATCTAAACGAACAATGAATTTTAAATAACTTAGTTTGTTTTTACATAATTATAATGAAAATAAATTAGAATATACTAGCAAGCTTCGCAAACGCTTTTTCAGGCACGTTGTTGGATGAGCGTATTTTTTTAAAACGAAAAAACGTGAAATTGCGATTTTCATGAGAAATATTTTTTCGATTGCGCTCAAATTTCACATTAATATTTTAATTCATAAAATTAAGGTTCTGTGCAAAAATCATTACAATCGAATAAAGCATGTAGGTGTTATAAGTCGAAGACAATTTATAAAAATCGAAAAAAATCGTAAAATTGCGATTTTCATGAGAAATAATTTTTCGATTGCGCTCAAAAACGTGGCAGTTCTAAGTTCAAAAATTTCGAAGGCCTCCAGAATATTTCATTGCAATTGGAATATCGGTTTAGCCGGAATCGTGTAAACAAACACACAAAAATACAAACAGAAAAAATAAGAAAGACGGAAAAAATCGTAAAATTGCGATTTTTATGAGAAATAATCTTTAGATTGCGCTCAAAACCGTGGCAGTTCTAAGTCCAGAGATTTTGAAGGCCTCCAGAAAATTTCATTGAAATTGGAGTATCGGTTTAGCTGGAATCGTGTTAACAAACACACAAAAATACAAACAAAAAAAACAAGAAAATCGACAAAAATCGTAAATTTGCAATTTTCATGTAAAATAATTTTTCGATCGATTTCTCGCACATGGCAGTTCTAAGTTCAGAGATTTTAAAGGTCTCCAGAAAATTTCATCGCAATTCGAGTATTTGTTTAGCCGGAATCGTGTTAACAAACACACAAAAATACAAAAAAAAGAGGAAAAAAAACAAAAACATTCCGGATTTTTTTCTCCAGTGTAGTGAAATAGAATCTTTGCTTCGCTCGCTACGCTCATCCAATTAGTTTGTTTGATATTGGACCCAGAAATATAATGTTTAATGGTGGCGTTTTAGTTAAATCTCTCCTCGGTATTCGGTTTATTTTCAAGAATCTGACTGCAAATATATTGAAAAGTCGAACAAAATATCTCAGTGCTAGCACACGAAAGTCTCCCATGGGAGGCCATGGGTTCAAGTCCTGTCATCATCAATACTGACTGAATTTATGCTTTCCTCAGCCATGATATCTGGAGTTATAGTGTTGTCTCTGATAATTAGCTCTTAACCATAATTAGATACGATTATAAATGCAAGCAACTATGTCCGAATGGATGATATATAAATAGTACCTTTCAGCAACAACAAATCGTATGTATGCTTAGATTTGAACGAAACGCATAGTGTATTCCTGGAACGGGTAGTTTCTTTGATGAAGACTGCATCATGTCACTTGCCACTTTGCTACCATGTATATTGTTTTATGTTTAGTACTAGATATTTATATTATGAAGATACATTCTCACAAGAAGAGAAGATCAAATTGTTTATTTGTGTTTCAGTTCCGAAGAAACGTGTCCGACTGTACAAAGCTCCACAACGATCTCTACCTCCTCCGATGGTTGCGAGGTAAGTAACACAACACCTTTCTCAAAGCAACACATCTTTATTTTACACACGCTAAGATTGCATATGCCTGCTATATCGGGTCGTTTTGATTTTAACTTTCAATTATAGAAACTAACGTGATGTACAAATTACATAAAACTACGACTTGTATAGGAACGTTCACAAAAGTAAAGATGTTTGAAATAGATAAACCTATCAATCAATGAGTTGTTATTGAAAACATTCACGAAACTAGAGGCGAGCTCTGGCAATCGTCGTCGGGGACTCCTTCCCTTTCCCCTTTCCCCTTGATGACTTCCCCGACAACGATGACAAAGACTATGACGACCGCGACCGCGACGTGAGAACCCCCTTTTCCTCCACCTACCCGTGGCTGGTTCTGACCAGCATGGGCCCCTCCTCCCCATATCCCCGAGGCTAGAGTGGTACTTTATGACCTAACGGCTGACACGCCATTAATTCAAATAAAACAAAAAACAAATCACCAAAGGCTCCAACAATTGAGAATAATAGAGAATAGTATGTACTCATTTTATTGTACAACACATTCCGTTGATTTTTTTTTTATTTGACTGGATGTTACTAACTTGTATGGGTTTAGTCATTTTCTATTAAAATATAAGCAAAATAGGGGAACCTACCACAAATATTCCATTCAATAAATGATGTTTAATAATATAAACTAATAATTCGTTTTAACAGGTCTCGTCTTGTGGTTATAAGATAGTGATATAGGACAACAGTTTATTTAAAGTGGTGTGGTTGACTTTTAGTAAGGAAGTGTGAGAGTGTGTGTGGATGTTGGACGAAAAAAAACAAGGTTACTCAAATCTCAATATACGTCACACACAATGTTGGTCCCCTGAAGCTCTCCTCGTTATCAGCTCTGGTAGCGATCCACGTGCTATACACAATCCCACTTAAGAATTCTAACGGTAGTAACACCAAATAGCATGTACCAATTTGAAATTCAAATCGTGACAATAGGTAGAATTCAGTTTTAGAAAAAAGTTTAAATAGCGTATGTGTACGTGTTTTTTTTATTCTGAATCGGAAGCCATAGTTCATTGCATAGTGTTGCGATCCCTCGGCCAACCTTTAGCAGTGTCATTCAAGGTCGTTTAGATGCACTTGTGACATCTTGATGTTCATCAGTTCACGGTGAATGCCATTTAGTACGAAACATGCACACAACTCCCGGTGTATATCAATCCACCATATTATACCCTGCAACAAAATGACTTATTTTAAATTTTAAACTTTGTATTTTATTTGAAGGAAATTGAATTAATGAAATGGAACAAATATGGTCTATGGTCTATATGGGTATGGTCTAGCGTTATGCCAGCTACTTATAACCGGAAGAGCTCTGGTAAACTAAGAATGCGGAATGAGAGAGCTTATTCTAGAACGTTTTTAGACCACTTATTTTTACTTTTATGTATTTTATTTTATTTTTGTAAGTGGTTTAGGAAGAATATGTGCGATTGTCTTTTATCAGTGCATATTTAATTATTATTACTTTATTTTTAAACTACTGTCAGTAAAGTGTGTCATGATAGATACAATTGGTGTACTTTGCCACGCTTATGTATAGGACACAATGTATTTGAATTGAGGTTATGTTGCCTGATAGAAACATGCGCATATCCGTCCTGAACAATATTCTTGAGTACTAGGAAAACGCTAAAGTCCCGCCGCGTTGATGGATGAGCGTTTTTGTAAGTTTTTTGTTTGCGTGGGACCACTTTTCCTTTGCAAGTGCTTTGTGAATGCATTGTAGGTGATTGTTGTCGAGTTTCAAATGTTACTTTTTAATGGTTATTATAAACCTCAAAAAAACTCATATCAAAACCTTTCTTCTATGGATTCTGGCTAACTTTTTCAACTTTTTCTTAAAAAAGGTACTACATCACCATAACCTTAATGTTCATGTGAAATATGAACGTTGTAGCCCCACCCGTTAGGTCAGAATCGGCCCAAATGTCACGAAAATATCGCACTAAAAATCGAAAAAAATCGTAAAAGTACGTTTATTTTATGGGTTCTGGTTAACTTTTTCAACATTTTTTTTCACAAGGTACTACATCACCATAACCTTAATGTCCATGTAAAATATGAACTTTGTAGCCCCACCCGTTTGGTCAGAATCGGCCCAAATGTCACGAAAATATCGCACTAAAAATCGAAAAAAATCGTAAAGTGCGATATTCATGAGAAATATTTCTTCGATTGTACCCAAAAACGTGGCACGTCTAAGTTCAGAGATTTCAAAGGTCCTGTCAAATTTTCATCAAGATCGCTTATGCCGTTTGCCCGGAATCGTGCGAACAAACAGACAAAAAAACAAACAAAAAAAAAAACAAACAAACACACAAAAAAACAACCGAGCTAAATTTTTTGAGGGGTCAGTGAAATTGAAGTTTTCGCTTCGCTCGCTACGCTCGCTACGCTCATCCAATCAAAGTGTTTGGGTAAAAATAGACGTGTAAAATTGGTCCAAAATATTTGTGAAATTCTCTGGTTTTGACGATCAAGCGATTTTTAATTTGACACTTTATAACACTAAAAGAAGGTGTCCCGTGCTCCATCCAACCGTCTTAATTAACAGGTACGGTTAATGTTACTCAATCAGTGCTTTATGCTGTGGCAGTTTAGATTTCAGGTGGCCGCCCTTCAACAGCACATTTCAACGTCATGTTAACTATGACCATCGATTCGGGAAAATCACTCGCTGACGCTCTCTAGAACTGTCGGCGAAAAAATAAAATGTAATCCACTTTTTTAAGTATTCATTTTTATAAGCACGTATTTTACGATTAGAGTGGAAAGTCAATGTTGATATTATTTGTTTTCTTTACCTTCATATGCCCTGCACAGATTACTCATAAGTGGTTTAAACATGTTTGGCACTCACGAAACTTAACAGTAGAAAAATGAAAGGAATTAACCATGGATAGCAGGTTTACTGCAATAAAACATTTACATTAAATCATTGAACGTTTAGTAATTGATTGGTTCATATTTTTGTTCTCTTGACTAAATAAATAATATTTGAAAGTGATACGCCATATTTTGTGTGATGTATTGATTTATTATTATATTTTTATCTCTATTTGATACGTATATGAAATTAAACCGACATGACTGATTTTGAATACTGGGAGCTATATTTCATACACAATTTGTTTGACAATGGTATTTACTCACAAATAACAAGTGTTATATCTGCCACTGCCCGAGAGAAAAGAAGGCATGTTGCATTACAACATGGATGTCGAAACTTATGTAATCTCCGATTCCAAACCGGTTCAGTTTCAAGTTCCGGAAGGCAGCATTACTTTTACGTACAATTCAAATTATTATGAAACCAACAAACATGATATAAAAAATGAGTCCAACACAAATTAGTTTGAATGTCTGCAATGCGTAGACCTTTTCTGGCAATCTGTTAATGTTAGGTATTTGATGAGATCGTGGAAACGTATCCCTTTCTCTGATGCGACGGAACCAGGTATCCTTCGGCGCAGTCGACAAGTTGTTAGAAAAATGACTCATTACACGAATACCAGATTGAATAAAAATAACTTGTAGACAATGTTAAATAGGTTGAGGTAGGGTTCTAAATTTGTTAGCTTCATAAGAATAACAGTACATTACCCATAGACGCTTCGTCTGCATATTCACATGTGTATATGCTTATCGTAGAGCTTTGATATACATTTATAACTTTTGTGCATATTGCACCCTTCTGTCAACCACCCAATTCATTTAATGTGCTGTATCCCATAAATTAAAGACACACAAAAAAGAAATAGTAACCACGTCTGGTTGTCTTTGTAAAACCGATTATGAAATGATTGAATTGAAAATATTATCAAAATGAGACATACATGATAATTTTTAAATTTAGTGATATTATGCTACTTTATGCAGATATTTAAGTTTCGGGAACGTAGGCTTTGGGCCGGTCTCACTTTGAGATAAGAAACAATTTATGAATCTCCTTTAGGCTTCTATAACACTGTGATTATATTAACCTCATAGTTCCAAATCCCCCATCCACAGGAGTTCTTAATAGGTTGCATTAGTTGGAGTATCATGGAATTGTTAATATTTTATAAAATACAGAAATTTTGAAAAGGGGTCCTGGGGCCCAGGACCCAGGACCTGAATTCCAGTACCAGACGACTTTGATGATTTAAAATTTCGGAGTTGTACAAATATTATGACTTCATTAGAATAGAGTAACTTTATTCACTTAGACTAATACATTGTACAAGTTTACACCTCTTCGTGAAGAGGGAGTGAATAGTTACTAAGGCTAACACATTTCATGTGAATCTAGTTTTAGGTATAGCACTAGTAAACAAGTAAGAGTAATAATATATGAAATAATACAATGTGATTTAGGATGAATTAAAATAATATAAAATTGATGAATTAAAATATATAATTGTGTTGAATTAATGATTGATTGATATTGAATGAAGAAGATACGTCGTGTAGGGCCTATAGTACGGATCTATAAGGGACAGTTGGTAGTGGAGGACAACGGTTAATCTGTTAGGAATTCGTTTAGTGAGTATGCTCTTTCTACTAGAAATGCTTCTAAATTGCTATTAAATAAAATGTAGTATAAGATTTGATTTCTCTGATGTGTTTTGGCAGCTTATTGTGTATATGGAGAGGCAGTAGTAGGTAGGTCCCTTTGGAATATCGCGTTGGTGTTATGATGGGGGACATGAATGTTAGAAATTGCACGGGTGTTGTATGGATGGATGGATGAGTTTTTTGGGAAGTATTCTGAATGTGTACGTACAAAAATAGCGGCAAGTTGTATAAGAGTACTGACCAGGGTCAGTATGTTTAATTTGGGGAAGATTTTACGGCAGGATCTCTGCCATGAGGATCCTGTGATGTTGCGTATAGCTGTTTTTGGAGTAAAAAGACACGATTTGCTTGTGATGACATACCCCAGAATAGAAGCCCGTATGAGATGTGCGAGTGGATGTGAGCATAGTACATTAATTTTAATATATGGTTGCTAACAGTTGGCTTCAGACCCCTGAGCATAAAACACCCACTATTTATTTTGCAGCATACTCTTTCGATATGAGCAGACCAGTCAATTGGGTCTCCGAAAGTGTGATGCCAAGAAATTTAACTTTTCACTGTGTTAGCTCGTATAATGTTTTTGCCATCAATGCGAATTAGGGGACTAATCTGAGGGGGCTAGAGGTGGAGTGGAAGTTAAAGTACACAGTTTTGGTTGGTTGAAGGGAGAGAAGGTGACTTGAGTCATCTACAAATTGCAATAGTATTCCTTCGTCAAAGTTGTTGGGCATGTCGTTTACATAAAGTAAGAAGAACGAGGGGCCCAGGACCGTTCCTTGGGGCACTCCACAGACAGAGCTTAAGGGGTGGGAGTGGAATTTAGTAATGATATGATTTTCTTCGATATTGATAAGTTCTATTACCTGGAAACGGTCGGATAAGAATGATGCAATCCATTTATTGGCTATTCCTCTTATGCCTAGAGATTCCAGTTTTGAAAGAAGTATACCATGGTCAATTGTACCAAAAGCTTTACTCAAGTCGTAGAATATTCCAATAGCCAGGGCCTAGGTCACCATGATCGAGTGCCTTGTATAGTGCAGATAGGAATGAGAAGATTGAAGTTTTGGTTGATTGCCCTTCTGGAAACAGTTTTGGATTCGTGCTGGATGTTGTGTGTGTGTTAGATGTAGCCTATTATGAGCCCGAATTAATTTCATGTAATAATGATGTAATGTGTATGGAATCTAATGTAAACTCAGAGCATCCTAAGTCAATAAGTAAAAACAAACCATGCAAAGCAATAGGAATTAAGATAACTAGATCTTAAGGAGTTTAAAATAAAAGGAAGTACTCGTTTTGTTAAATTGAGCGTATATAATTTGCTACGAGTTCCTTTCCCGTGGCTTTATGTACCTAATAGCATTCCAGTTATGGTCATCATTGTTGTATTATCGGCAGACAATGAAACATGTCACTTGTCAAAGTGTTAAATAACCTTCAATTACTGCGCCTCAACTATATCAAAGCATCCCCGCCGTGAATATTTCATTCACATGTCAGTTATGGCCAAACTTATCACAGGTATATCTAAATGTGACAATGTCATTATGATATGATTAATTGAGTGATGTGTCTCACTTTCTAGTTTCTCCCGCCATTTCAATGATGGCTGATTTGATTTTAATTTCCAGCTCGCAACTACGACCCCGAGGCGGCGGAGAAGATGCTGAAAGATGTAAGTACGAACAGGCATGAACCAGTGGCGTTCAGATTAAACCTAATATAATAGCTCGATTTTGTACAACTTATTCATTAGTTTCTCAATTTCAAGAGGTAATCGGGAAACACTCCCGTAGGTGTAATAGATTTTATGTAAATCAATCCAGAAATTAACATAAAAATAATTCATTAGTGTTTCCAACAAAAATGTGACGAGGACTTCTTTATTTTGAGGATAAATTTGTACTTAATTCTCATCTTGTTTTCAATTTTTGGATTGATTACTTTCAAAGTATAAATTTTTCCTCTTGCTATGCATTTTTTTTAAATCTATCAATCATCACATCCCGTTTTCCTAAATTGTAAACTTTACTAGCTTCAACGAAAGAATGCAGATGCTTTGTAGTTGGGGGTTATAAAAATGTGCTAGATTACAAGCTCCTCCATGTGAATGATCCACGCTGAACTAGCGTGAATAGAGTTGACAAAGTTGTTATGTTGGGGGAAACAATTTCGATCTATCTGCATTCTTTCGTTGGGACCACTATGTCAGTTCATTATTATGTACAATTTATAAACTATTTATTTATTTAACGTCTATCCTATTCAGTTATAAAAACTGATTTAGAAAGGAGGACAACTAAATAAAGCAATTACATAGATGCAGACACAACAAATGAACTACATTTTAGTAAATATTTGAAATAGTAATATTACAACAATGCATTAAAAACTCAACAAATTTGATGACAAATAAAAAGGATATTAAATGCAATTTATGAATGAATCAAATATAAAAATTATTATTATTTTGCATGATTATTTGCATAGTGCTATTGCACATTTCAACCAAGGTTTAAAAACAACATAAAACTGCAATTTCAATCCCCTTCAGCATCTGGTTTTCTTAATTCAACATTGCAAAAGTTTGGTAAGTTGCAAATCTTGGAAAAACGAGAAACAGCACTTAATCTTCCGCATTCATATTTGAGAATTATTAAATTGATTTCGACAATGAAAGAGGATAAACCTTCAAATCTTGCATATACATGTATACTGGATATGCTTAATATAATGTGATAATGAATGTTATTGGTGAACATTCTTTTCCACATTAATTGGTAGACGAGATTATTTTAGTCGCTTAGTCGCTGGTTACATTTCAGGTAAACATATCGAAAGTTATTCACCATAGTTCTCCCTAATTTCTGTATGAAAGCAAAAGCGACAAAAAGCTCTCGGATAATCTTTTGTGCATTCACTTTTTATATATTATTATTAGCAATAGAAAAGAATATTTTAAAACACGTATGCACATCTGCTTCAGCTATCCAAACATTCTACATGAGGGAAGTGAAAGCAGTGAAAGGTTATACATACATACATTTTTTGTATTGATAATTAATAAATCGATTAAATATTTTTTTTGTATTCTACTTATTTTTTCAGTCTTTGGAGTGGCGAAAAGAATGGGAGGTGGACACTATACAGGACTGGGAACCACCTGAAGTAATCCGGCTCTATTACCCCAGCGGCCTCTGTGGCTACGACAAGCAAGGAGCCCCAGGTACAAACTACTCTTCCTGTCGGTATTTTCTCACCTCTCCATACGGCGATCACCTTACAATTGCATAGTCCGTGGCGGAAACATGACTCAACTTAGGCTAATTAATCTTAACGGGATGTCTTGTATGTCGAGCGATTGCGATGAAGTGGTACAAGCTTTCAGTCAAGATTGTGGTAACACGTGTTTTAATTGACATGTGTAATTAACACTCGTAGCACAGCAAGAGCTTATTATCTGTGAGAATAGTTAGTGATAACATTTGCATTCACATTCCACGTAAACCACTACAGGTAGGCCTAATGAATTTCCAACTGCGAATTTGATTCATGTGCTTGAAACCTGGCGCCATGAGAATATGAAAACTAATTGTGCAGGTTACTGGTATTTTAATCTGCGCGGGACACGGAAATATTGCGGATGTTGCGTCATGTCCGATTTGAATTACTTCGTTAGTAGGCCTGCTGTTCAGAAATGGACATAAAAAAGAATAACATTTTGTATTAATTTTAGTCAGCTACTCAGAAAAAAAGACTGATTGTCACAGGGGTCTGGTGTAAATGTTGCTATAATGGTTACATAACTGCTATTTTGTATGTTAAATACTTTTTATTAATGTTACTTTTAGCAGTAAACCGGTACAATTTTAGCTCTATGAATGTTTTAATTTACCAGTATTTTACGACTTCCAGAAACACGACACTTATAGGAAAATGTTTTTTATTGAAATTAATCATAGCACGCGGGAAAGCATTTGCAATAAAACTTCGACTTCGCGCAACATAAAGTCGCATCAATTTAATGTTTTTCTTATTGCGACGTTGTAGACGCACTTGTTCACCATGTCAGTAAAAAGTATGCTCGTTATTTTGCATTGCACGTGGCTTCAAAACCACTCTGTCAGTACGGATTAGTTGGATGAGCGTAGCGAGCGTAGCGAAGATTCCATTTCACTACACTGGACAAAAAAATCCGGAATGTTTTTTTTTTTCTTTTTTTTTGTATTTTTGTGTGTCTGTGAACACGATTCCGGCTAAACCAATACTCCAATTGCGATGAAATTTTATGGAGGTCTATGAAATCTCTAAACGAAGAACTGCACGGAGGGAAAAATCGATCAAAAATTATTTCTTATAAAAATCGCAATTTTAGGATTTTTTCGATTTTTAAAAAATTCTTCGACTTATAACATCTACATGCTTTATCCGATCGTAACGATTTTTTCACAGAACCTCAATTTTATGAATTAATATATTCGTGTGAAATTTGAGCGCAATAAAAAAATTATTTCTATGAAAATCTCAATTTTACGATTTTTTAAATTTTTAAAACATTCTTTGACTTATAACACCTACATGCTTTATCCCATTGTAATGATTTTTTCACAGAACCTTAATTTTATGAATTAATATATTCGTGTGAAATTTGAGCGCAATCGAAAAATCATTTCTCATGATAATCGCAATTTTACGATTTTTTTCAATTTTTAACATTTCTTCGACGAATAAAACCTACATGCTTTATCCGATTGTAATGATTTTTTCACAGAACTTTAATTTTATGAATGAATATATTCGTGTGAAATTTGAGCGTTATCGAAAAATTATCTATTAAAAAAATCGCAATTTTACGCTTTTTTCGTTTAAAAAAAATTACGCTCATCCATCAACGCGGCGGGACTTAAGCGTTTTCCTAGTTGGATGAGCGTAGCGAGCGTAGCGAGCGAAGCGAAGATTCCATTTCACTTCACTGGAGAAAAAAATCCGGAATGTTTTTTTTTCTTTTCTTTTTTTTTTTTGTATTTTTGTGTGTTTGTTAACACGATTCCGGCTAAACCGATACTCCAATTGCGATGAAATTTTATGGAGGCCTTTGAAATCTCTGAACTTAGAACTGCCACGTTTTTGAGCGCAATCGGGAAATTTTTTCTTATAAAAAACGCAATTTTACGATTTTTTTTCGATTTTTTAAACATTTCTTCGACTTATAACACCTACACGCTTTATCCGATTGTAATGATTTTTTCACAGAACCTTAATTTTATGAATTAAGATATTCGTGTGAAATTTGAGCGTAATCGAAAAATTATTTTCTCATGATAATCGAAATTTTACGGGTTTTTTCTTTTTTAAAACAATTCTTTGACTTATAACACCTACATGCTTTATCCTATTGTAATGATTTTTTCACAGAACCTTAATTTCATGAATTAATATATTCGTGTTAAATTTGAGCGCAATCGAATAACTAGGAAAACGCTTAAGTCCCGCCGCGTTGTTGGATGAGCGTAATAATTGGTGTATTGAGCTGCCATGTGTTATGCGGATTTTCTGTTGTTCTGTGAAAAAATCATAACTAAGTTGAAGATTTTTTTTTAAATTAAATTAAATTAAATGAAAAATTAACTTAATTTTTTTTTTTTTAATTAATTGTAATTTAAAAAAGGAAAAAATCGTAATATTGAAATTTTCATAAGAAATAATTATTTGATTGCGCACAAATTTTACACAAATATATGAATTTATAAAATTAAGGTTCTGTGAAAAAATTATTACAATAGGATAAAGCATGTAGTTGTTATAAGTCAAAGATTTGTTTTTAAAAAAGAAAAAAAACGTAAAATTTCGATTTTCATGAGAAATAGTTTTTTGATTGCACTCAATTTTCACACGAATACCTAAATTCATGAAATTAAGATTCTGTCAAAAAATAATTAAAATCGGACAAAGCATGTAGGTGTTATAAGCTGAAGAAATTTTTTAAAAATCGAAAAAAATCGTAAAATTGCGATTTTCATGAGAAATAATTTTTCGATTGCGCTCAAAAACGTGGCAGTTCTTCGTTCAGAGATTTCAAAGGCCTCCATAAAATTTCATCGCAATTGGAGTATCGGTTTAGCCGGAATCGTGTTAACAGACACACAAAAATACAGAAAAAAAAAAAAAAAACATTCCGGATTTTTTCTCCAGTGTAGTGAAATGGAATCTTCGCTTCGCTCGCTACGCTCATTCAATTATTTGTTATGAAAATTGCAATTTTACGATTTTTTATTTTTTTAAATTACGATTTATTAAAAAAATTAAGTTAATTTTTTATTTTATTTTATTTAATTTAAAAAAATCTTCGACTAAGCAATAATTTTTTCACAGAACAACAGAAAATCCGCGTTACACATGGCAGCTCAATGCACCAATTACGCTCATCCAACAACGCGGCGGGACTTAAGCGTTTTCCTAGTTTAATTATTATTTTAGTAGCTGTATAGTCCTGTGTGTCAGTAAAACCGCCTTCGCTCGAGGAATAGAAGAATAAATTTTATCATTGTAATATTCGAAAATCATTTGACTGTGTCTTATTTTTGGATGAGCGTAGCGAGCGAAGCGAATATTCCATTCTACTACACTACACTGGAGAAAAAAATCCGGAATGTTTTTTTTTCTTCTTCTTTCTTTCTTTCTTTCTTTTTTTTGTATTTTTGTGTGTCTGTGAACACGATTCCGGCTAAACCGATACTCCGATTGCGATAAAATTTTATGGAGACCTTCGAAATCTCTGAACTTAGAACTGCACCGTACGAAAAATTGTTAAAAAATTATTTCTCTTAAAAAGCGCAATTTTACGATTTATTTCGTCTTTCTTATTTGTTTTTGTTTGTATTTTTGTGTGTTTGTTAACACGATTCCGGCTAAACCGATACTCCAATTGCGATGAAATTTTCTGGAGACCTTTGAAATCTTTGAACTTAGAACTGCCACCTTTTTGAGCGCAATCGAAAAATTATTTCTTATGAAAATCGCAATTTTACGATTTTTTTCGTTTTTCTTGTTTTTTCTGTTTGTATTTTTGTGTGTTTGTTAACACGATTCCGGCTAAACCGATACTCCAATTGCGATGAAATTTTCTGGAGACCTTTGAAATTTTAAACTTAGACCTGGCACGTTTTTGGGTACAATCGAAGAAATATTTCTCATGAATATCGTACTTTCACGATTTTTTACTATTTTTAGTGCGATATTTTCGTGACATTTGGGCCGATTCTGACCAAACGGGTGGGGCTACAACGTTCATATTTCACATGGACATTAAGGTTATGGTGATGTATTGCTTTTTAAAGAAAAAGTTGAAAAAGTTAGCCAGAATCCATAGAAATAAAGGTTTAAATATGAGTTTTTTTAGGTTTATAATAACAATTAACAAGTAACAATAGAAACTTGACAACAATCACCTACAATGCATTCAAAAAGCACTTGCAAAGGAAAAGTGGTCCTACAAAAACTAAAAACTTACAAAAACGCTCATCCATCAACGTGGCGGGACTAGAGCGTTTCCTAGTGATAAATAATTAACAGTTTCGAAATTAGCGAGTATAGATAAAATGGTTCTTCCTGAATTGCGACGTTTCGATGTAGGAGACCATACGCAGAACTCGCACACGCAAGCCTTGTTTAGTTCCTATCGTTCTCGCATAGTTTACATAACGGTCAGTTGCGTATTTTATTCCTACAAACATACTTCTATTTCGTGTATTTCGTGTTTTAAAAAACAATGCTCACTCGTGCAAAGAATAAGATGACCGCATCAACACGTTTCTACTGCACACAACTTCCAAGTTCAATGTCGGTGTTTGTTTTTGTACCTTTAGTTATAAACCTAGAACCATTTCTTACGTTCACACTGACACTTGACGGTAGCATTGACACTTGACCACTAACAATGAGAGTGTTATTTAGACACGGCACGCAACACAAAATAAAGCTATACACCAATAATGTGTTTCGTTCATGCTTTGCGAAATAATTCGTTTACAATATTAATAATGTGAAAACTGTTTACCCCTACAACCTGCAATGGGCATTAAATAACGAATGATTTAAAGATGCGAAATTACCGGATTTTAGCAATACCTTACGAACGTTATTCAATATTTATAAAAAGTAAGGTCATTACTTGAAAACTATTCGTTTAATTAAATCGATTTTTCATAGCGTTTCTTGAGATATTGGCAAAATCAAGTTGTTTTGCATGGTTTTAATATTAAAGGCAGTCCTTCCTTTTAACTGCATTGTTAATTAAATAAATAAATAATAAATAAATTCGTATTTAGAATCTACCCACTGTCACATCATCAAGACCTTGTATTTTGTCGTAAGTAAATCACAGCATAGGCCTTTTTCGAAAATCATATTAATTTTTTCATTATTATGAAGATATAGTTGGGAGAATGTGATGAAAGCTATTTTTAAGACCGAACGAAAACGACGAAAACAGGTATCATAGCGGAAATAACGGGACGACCTTGCGCCCGCGGAGCCTTGTCCCCGTGCAGCGCATGGCTAGCCCGCCGCAGCGCTCGACGAGAACTACGGTGATCCGAGTGAGCGGAGGGTGGTTGCCACGTGAACTTCAAGTCTCGCAGCTCGAATGTCGTGATGCTTATTATACAATGGATTTACAACGCGCCAGTGTTACTATTCTGAGTCCATGCTTACACAATCCATGGTGGGAACACCCTTAAAAGTAATAATACGAACAAATTCAATCGCGCCTTCAAGTTATTTTTGCTACTAAATAAGCATACCATTTTTAAAATACGAAATCTTAGCTTGTCATATTTGTCTGTTGAAGTGTGTATGCACAACATTGTTAGGTGATGAAAAGAGTTGCACTATAAAATATGCAAAAAGCAAATAAAATATGATACACTATAATATTATGTGGGGAAACAATATCGAATAGCACATTTAGATTCAAATGGCATCTGATGGTTTCGTATCATAATTTGGTGTGGGTCGGTGGGCGACTGGGCGCTTTTTATTTGCTATATAAATTATACTTCACACTGCCTCATTAGCTAGAGTGATCGCATCGAAATAATGACAACGCAATCTATGGAATAAATTTTGAATTGTTGTTACAAAAATATGAAGCACAACTATATGTTTTTTAATCATGCACTATTCCACGGTGAGGTCACATTCTATTTTAGTTATCACAAATTGATTAGGTATTTTATACATTGCCATCATTACAATTATAACTTAAAGGGGTGTCCACCCACTAAACTCAAAAATATATTTCATTCAGGCTAACTAGTGATGAATTTAAAAAAAAACAGAAAATTTATTTGGTCCACCATAACCCTGAAAAAATGGTCAAACTTGGTAATTTTCGAGCTAGGTCCCATTGGCAAAAATCTTGGGGACGATCTTTTTGCCCTTGACCTTGAAGGATTTTCATCAAAAAATATTTACTATTATTGACGTACTCTGCAGCTTTTTCTGTAAATCCTTTGTATTTTATTTTAAAATTTGGGCAATTTGTTCGGTCACAATATGCTTATTACCAAGAGGGTGTGATTTTGGAATGCATATTTGCGTGTTTGAGTGTATATTTGTGCACAGTTTCAAAACACGATGTTATAAAGGGCCAATTTAGATTGGTACGATGTTCTAGTATCTTTGTGAAACAAAACAGAAGCAGGTTTAAGCCGATTTAAGAAATTTCCCAAAACGCCAATTTTCTAAAAAAAAAATCTGGATTAAAAAAATTGAAAAATTCGTGTAAGGTCACAGTTACAAGAAATAATTTTTTTAACGGGAACTTTAGTATAGTATTATGCTATAGATTATGTGGTAAAAAATAAATTTTTGGGGTAATAGCCATTATAACTAACAATACATTTCAGTAGTGTATGTATATACACTTTTTTAACATCCATATAGATGTCTGCAACTCACCCTGAAAGGTGATCTTTTTGTTCACAGTGGTGATAATCCCGTTCGCCGGCATGGACATGTGGGGAATGTTGCACGCTGTGGACAAGGTGGAGATTATCCGGCAGACGATCAGGACTGTGGAGGGTTACATGGACGTCGCCCAACGGCAGGGCGACCTCTACGGCAAGGACGCGTCGCAGGTTGTGGTCATCATCGACGTGGAAAACTTCAACCTACGACAATATGCTTGGAGACCAGGTACAAAGTATTAACAAGAAAGTGGATTTTTAATTGTACTGACACATTTCAAGGACGACGTAACGTTGGTTTACGTTTTCGTAGGATGCCCACTGTCCTGTAAGGATTATCCGGTGTTACCCTCTTCAGGTGACTATAACTATAGGTTATTAAGGTTTGGGGTATTGGGAATATCCGAAGGCTGTTCAAGAGGACTCAATCCAAGCATTTGCCTCAACGACTGAAGAAAAATTCGGAAAATTTCCGGTGGTCCGAACCAGTGACCTACCGCAATCAGAGTTACCGCCTACGCGTGAGCCACCACTGTTGTTACACAGGGTTCGAACCCGTTAGCTCAACCTTTGGTTCGAGCTTGCCGGGTACATGCGTTTAGGGCCTTATACGGACCCGGGCCATCAAAGTCCAGCTCGCAACCTTCTCGTGGTTTGGCCCGTGAGTAGGGTAGTTTCACTCCCTAAAACTAATGGCGAGCTCTGGGTCATCGTCGGGGAACTTTCCCCTTCCCTTTTACTACGTCCCCGACGACGACGACAATGACAACACTGACGGATGATGACACAGACGAAGACGAACACGACGTGGGGGAACCTCTGCCCTCCTCATACGCTTGTGGCTGGTTTTGACCAGCACAGGCCCGTCCACCCCTTGTCCCTGCGAGTCTCCCCTTACGTTCCTTCCCTTGGAAAGAAGTATACATGGTGGTAGCTCACACTTAAAGAAATTGTTTTATCTTGGAGGCGCGAATAATCTTAGCTGTTAAAGCGCCCTAAAAAATTATACTACTTATACGGACCCGCCGGTCCGACCGGAGATAGACAACTTCTGTTCACACAAGTTTCAAGAGCGAACCGCGACCAATCACAACGCGTACACCACACCAACAAAATGTGATGTGTATTTAAACGGCAATTTACACTTTTTATAATACTTTAATACAGCAGAGGGAAAGAGACTGGTAATAATAAATTAACACAACTTGTCCAGTAATATAACCTAAAATTATTTTAATGCAAGTCGCGTCCATTCATAACGTCCGTTTAAAAAGTGGTTGTGAGGCTGTTTTTTGGGAATTTGGTGTAGTGTAGTGTATACTTATAGCTGTTTGAAATGGCCAGTTCAGCTCACAAGTTCAAACCGACTCTTCAAAACCATCGAGTTACACGCTTAATATATTATGTTGATGGGAACCTGGCATTCAACCATTAGTTTCAAGCTTACCATTTGTCACACAATAATAATATATTTTGGGCGCATCGTAAAACCATATGGCAGACGTCTGACTGCCAAGGTAAAAACTAGCACACCTGGGATATTTCTCACGGCACTTGTTTTTTCTCACCTATACGGCTAGTTACCTTAGTTTGCTTTCTTGTTAAGTAAGATGACTTGTTTGATGATGATCTTCGTTCGTGTTCTATACGGTTTGAATAGTGCTTAGTGCTTAGGTTTTAGGTCGGAAATCATCCTCAAGTTCAATTACATAGGCCAAATTAAAAAATAATTTGTTTTACAGAAGAAAAATCGTGATGTTCGCACAACTGTTTTTCACGATAAAACAATTAGCGGTGCATTGCCTGTATGTTACTATTCCATGTTAAATAGCGCGGACACTATGTAACCTCCAAAGTACAGCATGTGTGATGCGGGATAATTTGTTTTCGTATACTTCTTAATCCGCTGAATATCGGTACAAAGACTTAAGTGTATAAGTTAATATCCTACATCCATTCCACTTAAGGGAGTGTTCTCCAATGAACCAAATCGAATTCTGTTGCGTAACGTCTCATATTAATGCACGAAGGATATTCGAGACGATGAATAGTGACAGATGGCGATGAAGGACGATTACTAAAAACCCATTTATGTGGGTTTCGAACCCACGTCCTCGTAAAGCCATAAGCTTCGGACCAGCGTCCTAATCGTATGTGCCACCGCGGACGGCTACCAAATAGAGAAATAAATATAATCTTTAATGTTTTTTCTCTCAATTTAACAATGAATATAACATATACTATTGTTGTTGTCCTCCTTTGTAAATCAGTTATATAACTGAAAACGTTAAATAAATAATAATAATAATAATAATAATAATAATAATAATAATAATAATAATAATAATAATAATAATAATAATAATAATAATAATAATAATAATAATAATAATAATAATAATAATAATAAAAATATAGGTTCGCATAAACAAAACTCGAAAAATGGCAACAATTCTTATCTTCTCACGACATATATACACAAGTGTATCAATGCTCAATTATTTATTTTCGGGTCCTTTTAGCACATTATTCTTCAAGTTCAGTTCCCACATTTACCCTTAAAAATTAGGTCTACTAATATTAGTAAATTATAAATTTAGGCCTTGAACGACAGCACATTGACCTAAACTAAACATTGTACTCGTCTCAAAAGATTTGTTTTATTACGGCCTACGTACACACGTCCTATAATCTATCATGTGTGCTTTCAGCTGGCGAGGTCGTCCTGACATTACTTCAAATGTACGAAGCAAATTACCCGGAGATACTCAAGGCATGCTACATCATTAACGGTAAGATGAGAAAACTAACACGTACCACTTTTACCATGGATCATAGGTTAAGTCCGTTGGTATCAATTTAAATCTTCAAATTTTAAACAGCGCACTTATACTATATGCAATTATTTTCAAGTTTATAAAAAAAGAGCTAATGTGGTATGTGCACTAATGTGCAAGTTACAGTTTTCAAATCACCAGCCGTGCTATAAGCTAATACAGCTGGCACCGTCATAAGCAGAAGATGTTGGAAGTACTATAATATGTTAAAGTGTGTTGTAGTCGGTTCTATGGTTCGGTGATTACAAGACTCTTTATGATATATTAATATCATAACTTTGGAAATGTACTTTTGTGGGTCGTGTTGTAATTATGTCTTTGTTGGATACCATCTGATCTGCAGAATCATTTTTGTTCTTAGAAAACATTTTTTTGTAATTTGGATAACAGGTGTGTTGGACGGTCATAATTTAAAGAAAATCGCACAGCACTTTTTGTTTAATGCTTAATGTAATAAACGCGCTCGGGGATGGTAGTTTTGCAATTTCTATAATAAACGATAAGTAATTAATCTTCTTATCAGTTATTTATTGTAATAGCCTCTCAATACAAATTTATGTATTTCCATTTATTTATTGAATTTACTAGGTTTAACATCCACCTCTTCGTAAAATAAAATGTGAAAATAATGTAATATAAAATCCTTACAAAATAATATAATCTATCTAATATCAAATATCTTACAAATCACATCTCCATTCGTAATCCGAATAACTGACAATAACACCTACTTATTTATTTTATATTTTATCGAATTTTATCATTTTAAACATTATTGTTGTTGTGACTGTGAGTCTGTGATCATTACATTTTTTCATTGCCTTGTATATTATGGATATTACATACGCATACTTAAATAAATACAACTATTTGGTTAGACAGGCCTAGAATAGAATAATCGCTAACAGCAGTGTGTAGGCCTAGGTCTATAGTTCTCTAATAGCACCTTGAAATGTCCTCATGTTAACCACACAACTCGTCTCTGTTTGACATTGAAGCCCCCAAAGTGTTCGCCCTCGCCTTCTCCGTGGTCAAGTCGTTCCTTCACGAGGACACCCTACACAAGATCAAGATCTTTAAGAACGATCCTCGGAAGTGGCAGAAAGCTCTTCTTGACCAGATAGAGTCCGAAGAGCTACCCGTCTACTATGGAGGGACCATGACGGACCCGGACGGCGATCCTAAGTGTACATCCAAGGTTTGTACGGTCATCGCACATGGTTTTTACTCTAGTTCATCGAGCTCAGCTCAGGCGAATGTGGGTTCTCGTGATGAGTTTTTTCCCCCCTGTAATGGCGGAAACGACACAATATGGCGTTCAATCACGCGACAGGTTTTTGTTAAGCGGCAGCCATGTTCTTTTTTTCTCGCGATTCCGAAAAAACGCGCAACATGGAATTCCCTTATTTTTAGCTCACCAAGGATAATATAATAATAGCAAGCACCGTTACAAACACATGTTTGCGTTTCCATCTATGCAACAGATACAAAGGATCGAAACACATGCAATTAAAATCGTTGTCGTGTTATATAATATATTTCCTTAAAAATAATACTCTTGATTATATATTGTGTTAATTTATATCCGCTCTTGATTAACTATATTCAGTAAAAATTAAGTAAATGAAGTATACAATTTTAATTTTAATAATTGCGAAGGATTTTTTCTTAATCGTATGCCTTACTACCCATAATTCCTATACCAGATCCGGTATTTTGTCATAAGCTTTAATACAGTATGCTACAAATTTATTGTACAGATACCATCAACAGATGATATTTATCGAAATTTCGATTATTCATATTGTGATGATTGTGATGATGCATAATAATTAATTATACCAAGTATGATTATCTTGAGCAATATCGTTATGCAGCGTGTTGTGTAGTCATTCAATCCACCCACGTTCCTAATAGTAGTCTTCAACTTCAACGGTGTCTTTATTTCATACACTTAATTCGTTTGTCACTAGCGTTCATCCACAAAACAGTAACAGTGTACTGCAAAGGAAGATAGCTGCAACAAGGAAACCAAAAGCACTTACACACTCAAGAATCACGATCCCCCAAACAAATAAAGATAAAATGCAGATAACTGTACTTACCTTGCAATCCATGCACCTTGACCTTAACTCTTGTCACGACTATACGTACTGTCACAGACATCACAGAACAAGCAATCGAGAAGTAAAAATACTATGCACGGTACTTTACCGTGATGTTATTTGCATGAATAATTTATTACACACATACCAACGCATTCACATCTCTGCACATTTTACATTCTATTATTTTTTTTAAAGATAGTAAAGTTTCTAAAAAGGTTTTCTCCTTGTTACTTTGTTGCTCGTTGTCCCTGTTTGCAGAAGGTCTTGAGTTCAAAACTATCTCTCGCTGAGTCGTTGTTATTTTTAATATCTAAAGTATACTTGCATTCTTTTTCTATTATTGTGTATACTAATATAAACGGTCACTTCGGAGCCGACCTAGCAACATAGCAATGCCTATGTCCCCCAGCTATGTCCCCATATATCCCCCAGCTATTCCAAATCACTCTTACCGATATTTTGAAAGTCAAATGAAAACGACTGAAAGTTTGTTGAATAAAAGTGGAACTTGAATAATTTGTTTTAATAAAATTCTTATGGGACAAAAGCTCAATTTTTGGCCATTAAAAAATTTTGGGTCAATAACAAAATGAAAGTTTTAGTGCAATCTTAATTTTAAGCTAGATTTGTTTTGTTGTTTCAACACACATTTGTCTCCGTGCTGAGTATAAGGGAAAATAATTTTTTGAAATAATGTTTGATGTGCGATTTTTTTGTCACATGGTACAAATAAGAGTTTTTATTTATTTATTTATTTATTTATTTATTTATTTATTTAACGTCTATCCTATTCAGTTATAAAAACTGATTTACAAAGGAGGACAACTAAATAAATCTAATTACATAGATGCAGACACAACAATGAACTACATTTAAGTAAATATTTGAAATAGTAATATTACAACAATGCATTAAATACTCAACAAATTTGATAACAAATAAAAAGGATATTAAATGCAATTTATAAATGAATCGAATATATAAAAAAAGGGGGTGGGGAATTAAAAGAAAAGAAAAAAGAAAAGAAAAAGAAAATAAAAGAAAAAAGGAAAAAGGAAAGGAAAAAGAAAAGAAAAAAAAGAAAGAAAGAAAGAAAAAAGAAAAACGAAAAGAAAAAACTGATTTATTAGACGATCCCACTCAAACGAATATGAGGTTTGCCAAAAATCAGGAACAGCAAATCAGGGAGTAACCAATCTTTCGCGGAAGAAACCACCGAACGCGAATCTTCATTCTTGTGTTCAACCATCATTCTTGTGTTCAAATCTTGATAACAATTTAGTACAAAAGATCTTGACTTTAATATATAATTATATCAGATATATAATTATTTAAAATTGTTCAAGTCAAAAACTGATCACAGCAATGATACAGGACACCTAACTCAAGTTGCAAGTTCCACCAGTGGGCGGCAACCAGACAATCTAGGCAGAAAAATATCAATTGAAAATACATTGAATACATCAAAATCAAAGCAATAATAAACAAACAAAGAGAACAGCAAAATCATAAATAAGAACATATGAATATAAATTAACATTACATAAACACAGTGACAATGCCCACAAATAAATAGTAAAAATCAATTCTTCTTTGTTCTTCGATTCATTATCATTGCTTCAATTTTACTTTTAAATTGTACTATTCCTAGCTCAGTAAACTGGCTTCTAATATCATAAGAAATTGAATTCCAAAAGGATACTCCTCTGTACAAGAATGACTTTCTTAATGATTCAGAATTTAATTTAGGAACTTTCAAAGAGTTCATTAGAATAGAATTTCTATCACGATCAACAAATTGAAAAATATTGGGTAAAATACCTGAATACATACCTTTCAATACTTTGTATGTATTTACCAGTACGCTATATTTCATTCTTTCCTCAATCGTGAAGCAATCAGATTGTAAATCTTGGCTTATAGGAATTGAATCAAACAGATGGTCAATTCTCTTCTGAAGTACAACATATTCGGTAGAAGGTCTTACTGCCCAAACCACTAAACAATAATCAATAATAGAGTGAATATAAGAATCTACAAGTAACTTTAACATTCTCTCTGTTACAAACCTCTTCATTCTACTTATAATTCCTATTGCTGATGATACTTTATTACATACATATTCATAATGTTTCTTAAAATTTAAATTACAATCTAAGAAAACTCCAAGATATTTAAATTCATATACTCTAGAAATTAGCTTACCATTACAATTCAACGTCAAATGAATATCATTCATGCTTCTATCATTAGAAATCATAAAATTTGTTTTACTATAATTAATATCAAGTTCCTGAGTTTTAAACCAATCATCCATCCTCTTTAAAACTTCTTGAAGACGTCTTACGATCTCTTCAACATCCACACCTTCTAAATAAAAGACCAAGTCATCAGCATATAAAATATAATTGATTCCTCCCATTATAGTAGATATATCATCTATGTAAAGAATAAATAAAAGGGGTCCTAATATTGATCCTTGTGGTACTCCACAAAATATATTGAATACTTTTGAACTATATTTTGCAAGATTGATAAACATTTTTCTTTTTAAAAAGTAATCCGCTAATATTGATAACAAATAAGGACTTATGTTATACCTGGTTTTTAGTTTTATTAAAAGAGGTAAAAAAGGTACTGAATCAAATGCTTTCCTAAGATCAACAAAAACAGCTCCAACCTTACCATTCCGCTTGTCAATCCCTTTATAGATAAAATCTGTAAATGCTAGAAGGGCACTTTGCGTTGATCTACCTTTCCTAAAACCATGTTGGTTTTCACTTAAACCTTCAGATGCATCCACTTCATGTAATAACCTCATGTGCAAAATATTTTCAATAATTTTCCCTACAATTTTTTTTTGAACCGGTGGACGAAAAAAATCGTACATCAAACGTTATTTCAGAAAATTATTTTCCCTTATACTCAGTAAGGAGACAAAAGTGTGTTGAAACAATAAAAAAAATCATAGCTTAAAATTAGGTGTTGCACCTAGAACTTTCATTTTCTTATTGACCCAAAATTTGCATATAATAACCAAAATGGAACTTTTGTCCGCTCCAATTTTTTTCTTTTCTTTTTTATTCAGTTCCTCTTTCATTCAACCAACTTTCAGCCATTTTCCTTTGAATTTCAAAATATCGGTAAGAGTGCTCTAGAATTTCCTTTACCAATATTTTTTGCACGTGAAACCTGCGCAGGAACAATTGGATGTCCTTCTTCAGGTGTCTAAGTATAGGTACCTATTTTAAAACTTCTATAATTTATGTATTTTCCGAAGGCTGTTCAAGAGGTAATAATCCCCATAAACGACTAAAGAAAATCTCGGAATAAACATTTAGTCAGGATTGCTGGTGGCGGGATTTGAACTTTGGACCGGCCCGAATCAGAGTCTCACGCTTTGAGCTTGAGTTGGTTCAATTGTTATATACAGATTTATGTATTCGTTGATAACAACAATACTCTGGGTAGGTTGAACATCATTGTTACAATATGCTTGCCATTACAGACTCGTAGGCTATATCCTTGCTATAACTCTAATATTACGTTATCCTTGATTACAGGTACACCAAGGTGGAAAAGTACCAAAGTCTTTCTACATGAATAAAGCGGATAAGATGAATAACTTGGCCTTCAGTGAAAACTACACAACAGTTCTCGTAAGAAAGGGAAGCAAGATGAGATTACCATTTATAACTGCAGATGAAGGATCTTTTCTGAAGTAAGTTATTATGTTCTTACATAGCTTCATAAACTGGAAGCAAAACGATTAATCTACAACTTACCTTATTGAATATAATTGTAACGATACATGTTTCTTATGAGCGTAGTGAGCGTAGCGAACGTAGCGCCTTAGCCTGAGAAAAATAACTTGTGATTTTGTTGTGTTCGTTTTAGGGCGCGAGAGCTGCCCTAGTAAGTTTTTGGTTGTTTGTCGGACTGGACAAACTACGATTTCAATCTTGATAAAAACTCGAGGAAACCTTCGAAATATCTAAAGAGCCAACACGGCCAGTGATAGTTGATAGTACTTTCTCTCGGTTTATGCAATAGTGGGTGCTTTTGAACAATCGAATAAATTGTCTCATGAATGTTGCACTTTTATGCCTTTCCTATATTTCGTACGATATTTCTGTGATTCTTTGCCCTCTATCAGACCACTATACTCAATGACCAGGCAAACGGCTGCTCCGAAGGAGATTAAACTTGACAGAATTTTTAAAAATCTTCAATCTCATATTATAATTGTTGACTACAGCGAAAATGTTTAACTCCAAATCGAAGAGAATGCGCCATGCGTGGTGTTTTGCCTTGACGCGTGTTCGTTCTCCGATGGCGTGAGATGGAGGTATAATGTTTGTTGTGGTTTGTATTGTTAAATAGTAACGTTATAAAGAAAATTGATACTACTCCCTATAACTTTTAAAATGGTATTCTCTGTTATTAATAGCAATGACAAAACTAAACTACAGTTAAATCTTAAAGGTAGCCAAAACGCTCATCCATCAATGTGAGTATAAAAACGTTCACGTAGCGCTTGAACTAAATGGCAGAACATGATTTTACCCACGTGAATACATTTTATTGCGCGTAACTTCAGTTCAATAAGAGTTACATACTTTACACGAGGAAGATTCATAAAAATACATTCAATCGAATCAAAAACAATGTTGTCATACTACCAATGTAGCAATCCACTTTTGAAGGATAATGCACCTCACCTTCTTGTAATTCTTTGTTTGTCTGTTTTGAAACTATCTAGACAAAGTATCTGTAATCTTAGCCACGTATTCGCATAATATAATGAAAACCAAATAGTAATGAAGATAATTCTACATTTTCATGTAAATTCACAAGGAAGCATAAGATAATTTAATGTTTTCTTCATTTTGTTGTTGTGAGTACACAAAATGTACTAATATTAATTTTTATCGTGGGAAACCTGCCCCTTCAGGGTGAAATACATACCCCTCTATTATTATTATATTATTACAACTTATTATTTTGGATTTTAGAAAATTGGGAAGGGAATGTCCACGGGCTGTTTTAGAGGACTCATCCCTTGTATTCTCATTAACGCCTGAAGAAAACCTAGGAAAAACCTTCAGATCGGGAATGGTGGCCTGATTTAAGGCACACGTTATACAATATACATATATGAGCCACCAATGTCTGGTTTTGTTGAAAGAAAACTCTGGTTTGATTTTTGGTTTTTGATACTAAATCGGTGAACAAATACTTCCTAAAAAGCTACAAAATGCTTATTTTACTAAAAATAGTTGTTTTTTCCCATACCTAGCTTAGCAATTTGTATTCTAACGATTACCCTTGCTGTACTGAATTGAAATGATCCTATAATTCAGCATTTACCATCCATTAGAATGTCAAGAAACTACCTATATTTAAGGTTTTGAAAGAAAGGAAAAAATGTATGCTACAAAATTCTAAATTCGAATGAAATTAATGCTAGATTATTATAATTTTTATCTCTAAATGCTAATAACATTAATCAATGTATTATGTTCATTTTGTGTAGTCGAAGAATAATTCTGTTTTGATGTTATTCAACTGTATACACTTAGATTTTCTTTATTCTTTATTAATTAAAGATCCACATGTAATGTGCACTCGACTATAAAACATATGCCCTAGGCTATATAACTCTAATTTGCATTATATATAATAGGATGCACCACCGAAATCTGTATAATGTGGATTGTGATCAGGCTGTGTTCTAATGTCCAGATGGGAGTTCCGTTCAGAGCGCCATGACATCAAGTTTGGAGTGATTTGCACCGACATGGACGGTACTGACAGCGTAGTCGTACCCATCCATCGAGTCAACTGCCACGAAACTGAGGAAGTGGGGGTTATCACGTGCCCGGAACCTGCTACTTGTAAGATTGCCACTCTTAGTTCTCTTCTACGAATGTTGTTTATTGCTTAGGAGCGTGACGGTATTTATTAAACGGTTTCTTCTTGTTTCAGATACCATCGTGTTTGATAACAGCTACAGTTATCTACGGAGCAAAAAGATACATTACTCAATTCAAGTAACACCTCCTATAGGCACCTTGATGGAAGGTTGTACACTTTAGGTTGCTCAAAATTAATTCTTAGTTGAAGATAATTATTGTGGAATTGCGATTTGCAAGAATAGTTGTAATTTTTGTATTATATTGTAATATTATTCTTTATTCTAGTGTACTCTATTTAAGTTTATAGGAACAAACGTTGACATATTTGTTTGAACAGTGATTTGTGATTAAGAAACGGCTTGTAGTTGTAGAGATGTGGTTATGTCAAGATGAATTTCAAGGCACTGACTGCACTCAATGTATGCCAAATGAGAAGAAGAAATGCCTATTATTTGATGCCATTTGAAGAAAGTTTTGATTATAGTTGAACTTCTTATATCACCAACCTCGAACAAATGCTTATACGGTTATACCCTATTATCGTACTCGCATTAGTTCATATCAGTCAGTGTGCATGCATGATTGTGCAAGGATTATTAAAAATGCTCAACAGTACAATTAGTGCTTATAAATGCTAGCCTCTAAAATATGTATAACAATCGATAGGATTTAATATAATGTTTATAATTATCATGGTTGCAAATCAAAGTTACAAATATAAAGTGTTTCCGCCCTAAAGAGGAGGTTCACATTTTTTTAATGTTTTAGAGCCAAGCTACTTAAAATAAAACGATAGAAAATGTAACTCTTTCTTTTTGCATATAAAATTATACGTATTATACGTAGACAACATGAAATAAGTATACATATACCAAATTACAGAATATAAACTTTTTGGAGGTGTATAAAAATATAATATGAAAAGTCTTGAACTGATTTTCAGAAATCAGGATTTATGATGAATTATTAATTTTGTCAACACTTTTTACCAACACTGTAAAAACTTGTTATTTTTATTGTTAATGAACTCTACACCAATGTGTGTTCCATCACTGCTTCACGTAGGAGTAAGACACGAGACACCAATAATTACTTATAAATATTGCCAGAAAGTAAATTATTATGAAACGACTTTCAGTTATTTTTTACTTCTTCATCTTTATATATCCATCAATCAAAACATGTTTTATTTTATTTTAAAAACGTATACATAAAAATATATGTTGTTTGAATTATCTCAAAAATAATTATAGAATATAAGTGTATAAAATATAAATATAATTTGAAATGTAACTTTTAACTTGCAACTTTGAAATCGGCCAATAAAAAGAGTATGCCTATATATAATAATAGTATAGCTTCATAAAATGACAACGAGATTGCATTGTATATAGCCCAGTTACTAAGGAACAGCTAAAAAGTTGTACGAATGAAAATAAAAGATCAGTCAGTGAAATGTGTATAGTGAGTATAATAATTGAGATGCCACTGTATACTTTGTTAATATTAATATTGAAATTGGGTTAACAACTCGTCATGTACATCAGTATCATTCCATGTTCCGGAAAATTACTTGCAATCTCCTTTTGACGGTTATGCACACTCATTCTAAAAAGAAATAAAAAATATCATGTTATGTTTTGCATTTTAATTTATAGTGGATTGCATGTGAGTTAATTGCAATTCTTTCTAGCATGTATCTTAAAGTAGAAGATACTTCTACATACATAACAAAGTGACGTATCAATGAATTCCATGTTAAAGATTAGGATGTGATTCGCTGCATAGCTCCAGTGCATGGCGCCTGTGCACCGCTGATAAAATATATGGTGAAAATTTTTGTAAGTGATATCTAGACAAACACTTGTTTAGAACATATTATTAAGAAATCAAATATACGTTTATATTTTAATGACTAGAAAAATTACTTTTAACAACAACCATTTACATCCCTACCCCACCAGATTCAAATTCGAGGACCATTAAATCATACGGTGTTTATAATACACAACACTGATGTATATACTTAAAAAATGTAGAATGCGAATGAAGCCTACTTCTTGAACGCAAAAACGAACCATTTTATATCAGTATTGACCAGTTTGAGATTCGTCCATGTATCGAAATCGTATGTTTGATCTCATGTTGATACTAAATTATGCCTATAAACCAAATAACTCTCTGGTTGATAATTTCACATTTAGACTTTAGAGTTTAGATCTCAGATAAACCAGGATTGAATGCAGAATGCAAGGGTTTACTTTCATTACCAAAATATTAGACTTTTTAGGTCGCTGTTTAGATTATGCTCGTCTGTCAAAATACTTTTTTTTTAAATAATGCGTACTTTTTGGAACTGGCCGTAAATAGGCCTTGACAGAGAATCTCTTGACTCTTGTCTAATAAACTAGGCTTATGCTGGATATATTTATTTGAAATGTTTATTTAATAATATACATTTTATTGAAACCCAACGACATGGAAATGGTACACTTATGGGATAGATTACACACAATACAAAGTAAACACATCAGGGTTCTTTACATACAAAATAAATACATGACTACAGTATAAATACATACAAATGCCAATACGAAAGTGGGGGAGGGGGGGGGGGGAGGATAGAAATAATAAATTGTGGCTGTATTCTGTATCTAGATCCTTTTAATTGCGTATCTCCAGCATGTTCAGATACAAGATACAAGGTACTTTCTGTAAAATTAGTTACTTTTTATTATACATTGACAATAGGACTCTTGTCCTACGAGTGCAATATAATAGATGGATATTATTAGTATGTGCATTGTACATTGCTAATAAACTTCTAAATAAACTATTCTAAATTAATAAATCTTCAATTTATTACATTTTTTGGGGAAACGATCATTTTTAAATCATCTTCCCCAGTAGAAAGGGCATTCAGTACAGGGTTGTGGAAGGGTCCAAATTCTAACTCCACGTATAGGAACAGGCTAACTGTAACTGACAACATGTTTGAAACATTGCTGGTATTGAAGAACAAAACGTGAATTTAATAAAAATAAAATAAAATTGATTCTCCAAATACACGGGAACTGAAACAAATTATATTGAACTCGTAACTAAAAATTGTGTAAGTCTAGGACTAGGGGTACATATTCTTACATTTTGACACAAAATGACGTGACGAATATAAGTGAAGAGCTATATTTTAGAATGATATTTTTCTTATTTTTCATTCACGATATTCTCATATCCCTGGTTATCATAACATAACATTCTTATACTAATACGGTTTTATCTATCGGTATTTGTTTTTAAAAGTTCTTATGTTTCTACCAGGTACTTTACTAAACAGCTTGTATCTTTGCCTAATTTAGATTCATTTGAGCCAAAGTATCTTCACCTATACCTATATAGAAAAAGGCATCTTACCCATAACGGGGGTGGGGTTTACAAATTCAATAAGGGAATAACAAGATTTATCCAGCAAGTACTTTTCTGAACACGCTTCCAAAGCTTTCATTCTTTTTTTTAAATTGCACGTAAAAAATTAAGGAATCTACTGGATTTGGCGATAAAGTTTTAAATGTGCATTAACAATGTGAAAAGTTTGCCCAAGCTCATCCAATTATGCATGATTTATTAAGTGCAAACCAAGACACGATTAATTGATTGAAAATTGATAATTGGATGAGCGAAGCGAAGACTTCAATTTCACTGACCCCCAAAAAATTTAGCTCGGGTGTTTTTTTTTTTTTTTTTTTTTTTTTTGTTTTTTGTTTTGTTTTTTTGTCTGTTTGTTAACTCTCTACCAGGCAAACGGCATATCCGATCTTGATGAAAATTTGACAGGACCTTCGAAATCTCTGAACTTAGAGGTGTATTGTTTTGGGTACAATACGAATAAATATTTCTCATGAATATCGTACTTTTACGATTTTTTGTGTGATATTTTCGTGACATTTGGGCCAATTCTGACCAAACGGGTGGGGCTACAACGTTCATATTATACATGGACATTAAGGTTATGGTGATGTAGTACCTTTTGAAAGAAAAAGTTGAAAAAGTTAGCCAGAATCCATAGAAATAAAGCTTTTAATATAAGTTTTTTGATTTTTTTGTGCGATATTTTCGTGCCATTTGGGCCAATTCTGACCAAACTGGTGGGGCTACAACGTTCATATTATACATGGACATTAAGGTTATGGTGATGTAGTACCTTTTAAAAGAAAAAGTTTAAATAGTTAGCCAGAATCTATAGAAATAAAGCTTTTAATATAAGTTTTTTACGGTAAATAATACCAATTGACAGTAACAAAAGAAACTTGACAACAATCAGCTACAATGCGTAGGCAGCAAAACAAAGAACTTGCAAAAGTAAAGATATCCCATGCAAACTAAAATTTTTAAAAAGCTCATCCATCAACGCGGCGGGACTTTAGCGTTTTCCTAGTATGTTTTAACGATGGTTAAAAAAATAAAACTTTAAATTTAAACTAAATTTAAGTTACGACAATTGCGAAGGAAAATGTCTGAGAGCTGTTCCAAGAAGACTTAATGCTTTGTATTCGCACTGAAGTAATCTTGGGACAAGACTTTCATTCAGGATTGCTGGTAGCGGGATTCGAAACCGTGACCTACAGCAGAGTCTCTCACATTACGCATGAGCCACCACTAAAAAATCTTTTCGCCATTTCAATGCGAATATTTTTTTATGTTTATGTCGTGTTTTAAGAAGACAATCTCAAACACTTTCTGGCCAAAACCATTGTACGTACAATATATTTCGTGAAAAGAGGATCGTGCTATTTTTTGTGGCCCATGTTCACAAATGAATTTTAATATTAAAAAAAACAATAGAATATTGATAAATTCAATTTCACGAAAACAATCAATGTTATAATTTTTTTTATACCCAATAACATTTAATAAAAATAATTGGTAGGGCCTACTCGTTTTTCCAACGGGAATCAAAAATAACATTTTTTGTTTAATTGGATAAGCGAAGCGAAGACTTCAATTTCACTGACCCCAAAAAATTTAGCTCGGGTGTTTTTTGTTTGTTGTTTGTTTTTTTTGTTTTTTTTGTTTTTTTGTCTGTTTGTTAACTCTCTACCAGGAAAACGGCATATCCGATCTTGATGAAAATTTGACAGGACCTTCGAAATCTCTGAACTTAGAGGTGTATTGTTTTTGGGTACAATCGAAGAAATAGTTCTCATGAATATCGTACTTTGACGATTTTTTTCGATTTTTAGTGCGATATTTTCGTGACATTTGGGTTAATTCT
Source organism: Sweltsa coloradensis (assembly GCA_024449915.1). NCBI lineage: Eukaryota > Metazoa > Arthropoda > Insecta > Plecoptera > Chloroperlidae > Sweltsa > Sweltsa coloradensis. Next base: position 20,804 of record JAMZAV010003909.1, on the reverse strand, counting down.
GACCAAACGGGTGGGGCTACAACGTTCATATTATACATGGACATTAAGGTTATGGTGATGTAGTACCTTTTGAAAGAAAAAGTTGAAAAAGTTAGCCAGAATCCATAGAAATAAAGCTTTTAATATAAGTTTTTTTGATTTTTTGTGCGATATTTTCGTGCCATTTGGGCCAATTCTGACCAACTGGTGGGCTACAACGTTCATATTATACATGGACATTAAGGTTATGGTGATGTAGTACCTTTTAAAAGAAAAAGTTTAAATAGTTAGCCAAAATCTATAGAAATAAAGCTTTTAATATAAGTTTTTTACGGAAAATAATACAACTTGACAGGTAACAAAAGAAACTTGACAACAATCAGCTACAATGCGTGTTGCGTAGGCAGCAAAACAAAGAACTTGCAAAAGTAAAGATATCCATGCAAACTAAACATTTTTAAAAGCTCATCCATCAACGCGCGGGACTTTAGCGTTTTCTTAATACGAGCAATACAACGTTCAGAACAATGTTCTTTCTTATTTTTTTTCATTTTTGAAAGTATATTTTTTACATTATTTTTAAATTCTGAGAAACATGGATTCCACATACCGCTCACAGTTGAGTGTGTTTTTACTTTTTATGATGGCAACACTGCTCTCTTGTCACATCCACTCCACGTGATGTTGAAAAATGGTGGTCCGTCATCACGTTGAGGGCTATGACAGCTTTTGTAAATTAATAGAGGAACTCGAAAAGAAGAAATTGAATGTATATATTTTATTTTCTGGGTCTGTCGACTCTAAGGGTGTAAGCTGGTGTCCAGATTGTGTTGCGGGTAAGTGTGGGCATTGGTTTTAGGCTCAAAACAGGCAGCTGGGCCTCGGCTACAGGCTTTGTACAGGTTATGTTAGGCTGCCAAAGGGATCACACTTCGCTTGTTAGGCCTAGGCCTAGGCCTAGATAAGAGGCCTAAAGATAGGGCGTTGGCCTAATAAGGTTGGATTGACGTGGATTAATCTTATAGGTTTCACTAGATTAGATTAAGATTTTTATTAGTCCTAGCCTCTTTATTTTTTACGCTGAGGCTATTCGACCGTAGCTACGGGAAAATTACGTTTCTCAATTCGTCCGTAGCATGAACGAACATCGGCGGAAATCACCGAAGGTACTCGAACTGTGGGTACGGAAAAATTAGGCCTGCTAATTTAACCGTAGGAACGGGAAGTAAATTACGTTAATTCAATAATAACCACTCTGAAAATATACGAATTATGTTTATAATTAATAAAGATTGAACACAAACACTACCATTTCACTGTTGCCGGCGCGCCATGTTTATTATGACATTTACTTACACTTTGTCTCACCATATCCTGAGCCCGGCGTTTTTGTGGGTTCAAAGAGCGCAGGCTGTGGTGGTCGGATTGTGAACGTATCACAGTGGACAGTTGAAGTGGACTTCGCAGAGCAGTAAAGTAAAGTCTTGTCCAGTGCGACCTTGGCCCTATATCCTGTATGGGGATGATATTGATGGAGCGAGTGTAATTGAAAACGTTGATCTTGCGCGGCATTATAGTAATGTAGGCGCAGCAAGAAGAGTAAACCACTAAACCCAGGCCTACATACAAGTGGTTTTCGATACTCGGGAGGTTGCAACCAACTTGCATCGGATGTGATTGTACTTTGTTATTACGGAGAGTCCCATCCTTCCCAGTCAAATTCTGACGGTTGTACAACCTTTCATAATAGAGCAGGCGACATCCTAGTTTCTTTGAACCCTAAAACGCCGGGCTCAGGATATGGGGGGACATCTGTAGGCCTAGTAGGCCTACCAACCTTTTTAATAAATACTCTACTTACCAAACCTTTAACGTTGCTATTTTAAATCTTAACTCGTTTTTTAATAAAATACTCTACTTACCAAACCTTTAACGTTGCTATTTTAAATCTAAACTCGTTTTTAACGGAAAGGATTTCGGGTGCGCTCTTATCGATTGTATCCTAGAACTAGCGCGGCGCAGCACTTTTAAACGCTTTTATCATCTAGAATTGTGTTTGCGACGGGGCCGAATGTAGTGAAATCATTTGCAGAAAAAACATGGACCCAAATAGAATGGTAAATAAAAACGACCAAACAAAAATTTGAACCGCCGACCTCTCGCATAGAATACGGACGCGCTACCACTCTGCCACAATGCACTGTGATATTTGAAGCTATTGGCATAGTTACGTGGTATCCAGCGGACGATTCGGATACCTTCGATTATTTCCGCTGATCTTCGTTCATGCTACGGACGAATTGAGAATCGTAATTTTCCCGTAGCTACGGTTAAATAGCCACTTCCTATTTTTTATTATTAGCCCTAGCCCATATTTATTCTTACGTCACAAATTTTAACACATTGGCCCTAGGCCTAGACAGCCTGTGGCACGCCCACCTGTTAAGTTCATTTTTGTGATTTGTGACAGACCTAGGCCCTAGGTTAATTTACATAGCCTACAAATACATTTACAAATTCATAATATAATATTGTTGGTAAGGGGGTACTCTTTCCGTTGGTTTGGCCAGTTTTTTTTATAAAGTAGGCCTACCTACAAAACCTTTAACGTCGTTATTTTAAATCTAAAGTGCCTACAAAACCTTTTAACTATTTTAAATCTAAAGTAGGCTACCTACAAAACCTTACACGTCGCTATTTTAAATATGAAGTACCTACAAAATCAAAAACTGGCCATACCAACTGAAAGAGTGCCGGTAAGGGTAGGCCCCTATGGCCTCTAGCTAGGGCCTACTGTGGCGATTTCTAGACCTAGACCAAGCCTACTAGGCCTAGTAGCTGTCATTGTGGCATCCTATGCAGGAATGGATTTTAGGCCTTTTAGGCTAGGTAGGGGCTACAACAGCCCGGCAAAAGATTCCCATTACCGTTACAGGCCCTAGTTACAGCACAATGAAATAATAATTGCTCTGCAAATTAACTTCTGGTGGGGCGTCCAAGCAAGGGATGTTTCTCATTGTGCCTATGGTTGTCTCGTTTTTTCAGAGTATATATTACCTATATTAGGCCTATATTTATTACAGTAGGTATGCCTTTATAATAGTATTATAAAGGTGGCTTTACAACAGCCCGACTGGTGGCAATGATTACAACTGTGATGCTCATTAAATATATTTGGATGAGCGTAGCGAAGATTCCATTTCACTACACTGGAGAAAAAAATCCGGAATGTTTTTTTCTGTATTTTTGGCTGTTTGTTAACACGATTCCGGCTAAATCGATAGGCCTACTCCAATTGCGATGAAATTTTCTGGAGGCCTTTGAAATCTCTGAACTTAAAACTGTCACGTTTTTGAGCGCAATCAAAAAATTATTTCACATAGGCCTAGGCCTAAAAATCGCAATTTTACGATTTGTTTCAATTTTTTTTTAAATCTTCGAACGATAACACCTAGGCCTACATGCTTTATTCGATTGAAATGATTTTTTCACAGAACCTTTATTTTATGAATTAATATTCTTGAGAAATTTGAGCAGGGAACCAGAACCGGAACCCGGAACTGTTTGAAACCGTTTCATATTGTAGAACCGGAACCGGAACCTGAACCGTTTGTACAGGTGGTCTATGGAACCGGAACCGGAACCGAACCGTTATATTACACAAGGTTCTTAAAGGTTCTAAAATATCTGCTTTTAATTTTCAACAAAATTAAAATTTCAACTTTTCGAATGATATTTAAATAAAAACGCTTAAAATTTGTTCACTAGTTTTTGAAAAAAATTCTTGTCTACTCAGTTTTTTTTTGTGTGTACCTACATATTTTGTCTTCTCTTTAATAAAAAAGAAACACACAATCAATAACTGAACTGAAATTTTATTTTTTATTTTTATTTGTAATTTTTATTTGAAAGTGGTGTAGAAACGGCAGAAAATCCTTCTTACCACTTTATAACTAACTGGGCCCCGATTCATGTACATTTTTATCCCAGTATAAGCAGATTTAGGTGGTATAAGTGCGGTATAACTCCGAATCCAATTCATGAAGACTTATCCCGCCTCGCACGGGGATAAGAAAATATGTAAACAGATGGCGGACATTTTAAAATTTTGCGTCTATGTGTAAAACGAGAAAAGTTGTCATTACTCTCATAAAGAAATCAGAAACCATCCCGGGCCTAGGCCCAGATGTAGAAAATTATTCATAATACAACAGTGTAGGCCTAAAGTTCCATTAGGCTATAGGAATATATAAAATTAATACTTACGTTACACGTTTGACAAGCCCTAGGCCTCTTCTAGACAACCCTAGGCCTGCACGACCTTGTTTAGACACACAACCCGCACAAATAACTAGTTTTGATTACTAAAAGCCTAATGCAGATAAAAAATAGTATGATAGTCCTAGGCTATTCAAAATTTACGGCAATAATACGCCTTTTCTTATCTTTTAACGATCTCACGCAATCTTCTGTCACTAAATAAAAATGTAAAAACAAAAGATGGTGCAAATTTTCAGTGTTCATTTGCTAATTTGCTGATTTACATGGCTGTGGAATGCAGTGGAAAATAACATTTGTTGTGTCTGTTGTTGCATTGGAAATTTTTGATTGGATGAGAGTTGCTCAGACTTAACCAGGCCTTATCCTGCCATGTCTTGCATTATACCGTCCTTATACCACCTATACCCGGGATAAATGTACATGAATCGGGGCCCTCTAGAGTAGAAGTGAACATCTTACCAATTATATTATTCATTACATTATTAATAAATAGTATTGTAATTATTTTATTATTATGACTTAATTTAAATTTTTAACCTTAAATGTCCAAAAGTCAAAATTTGTACATTTACAACTTTCCACGACTATGCACAAAATATTATTAAAAAGAACCGGAACCAGAACCGTTAAGAACCGGTTCTTACGAAACCTTTATACATTAGGAACCGGAACCGTTTTCAAATTTGGAAGTGGAACCAGAACCGGAACCGTTATTAATAAAGGTTCCAATCCCTGAATTTGAGCGTAATCGAAAAATTATTTCTCATGAAAATTGCAGTTTTACGATTTATTTTGATTTTTTAAATTTCTTCAACAAAAACATTTAGGCCCTACATGCTTTGTCCGATTGTAATGATTTTTCTAACCTTAATTTTATGAATTGATATAGGCCTAGGCCTATTCGTGCGAAATTTGAGCGGAATCGAAAAATTATTTCTCATGACAATCGCAATTTTACGATTTTTTCCGATTTTAAAAATTTCTTCTACTTTTAACACCGACATGCTTTATCCGATTGTAATGATTTTTTCACAGAACCTTAGTTTTATGAATTAATATATTCTTGTGGAATTTGAGCGTAGGCCTAGGCCTAATCGGAAATTTTTTTCTCATGAAAATCGCAATTTTAAGCAATTTTTTGTTTTTAAAAAATTACGCTCATCAAACAACGCGCCTGAAAAAGCGTTTGCGAAGCTTCCTAGTCACTAATAACATTGTTGGCCTGAATTTTTTCACTGAAATTTTGGTAGGGCCTAGGCATGCATGCACGTGCGCGCTTGCAAACCAAAGTCTAATGGTGAAACGGTAGTCCTTGAGTGAAGGACTGTCAAATCCATCCTCAATTCTAATTGGTTCTAGTAATCTCTGGTACCTACCGAAAACGGAAAGATCAACCTTGCTGAACAAGCTACAGGGGTTTTTAGTCGCTGGCAACGGGAATGTTACAAATACATCGTGTCATAGCTTCACATCAACACAAAGGTTGACGTTTGGTACCGTTTCCGTTTTAGTTATGGTTATCATTACCAGGCTGTCAGAAGAGTTACCGTAACAGTTAACACACACTGGAGGGTCAAGATGAATAGTTAGTAACTAGGCAATGATTTCTTTTCTTTTCCAGCTGATCCAGTTATCGAACAAGTTTTAACCACTATCAAAAAAGATGTTCATTTTATCCATGTTGGTGTTGGTGATCGTACAGTGTAAGTCACACCTACCAGCAATATTTATTAATAACAAGGACCATCTAATGAGACCACTGGCTATCCCATTCCCTTAAATAATAAATTTACTAGGTATACCGAGGCATAGTAACATGGTGTTTTTTATTTAAATCAAAAGCCAAGCGGCGGTGCGCTACACACTCTGGCACCTTATACAGCAAGCAGAGTTGGGGTGATTTTGAGGTGTTACCCAGCCGTCATGAAACGTGATGTGAACTTGAAAACTATCAAAATCGAGGGGATTTAGGTACCCGACAACACATGTCAAATTTGGTTGGGGTATGAGCATTCCTTCTTGGTGAAAATAGGTGACTTGAAACATGCTCAAAATCACTTTAAGGATGTTAGTTACTTCTGCTACTGGTTACTATCTAATTCGTCAGTTTCAATTGCCTAGCGATTCTGACCAAACGGGTGGGGCTACAATGTTCATTTTTTACATGGACATTAAGACTGTATGTCAAGCTCGAGCCAACTTTTTTTACAATGTTAAATGCCCATTTAAAAAACCGCTCGATCGTCAAATCCATCTAATTTCACATAAAGAACGTACCGCTTTTTTACCTTTAATTTTCAACCTAAAAATCTGCATTTTTGGGAGTCTGTTCACTAAGGATGAGCGGGTGTCTCTATCAAAGCCGATTTTGAAATTTCAAATTAATGTCTCTTACACAAAATCGGGAAATTACTATAAAGTATAAATTAACTGTTTGGTGTTATAAATACGGTCAGTTAACAAGAAAAGTGAGCAGTATTTGGAAAATTTGCCTTTATACCAACTACTGTATTTCACATTCTTGCTTAATATTTTGGTGCAAACCACAACCCGATAGGACAAATGATAGAGCTTCCAAGTGATCCTGAATATACCACTGCGTTCTGCGTCAAGCCGTCAAAGCCTGATTTTCTCGAGCTTAGCCAACAGTCTTAAGGTAAAAGTGATGTAGGCCCTAGTTCCTTTTGAAAAAAAAGTTAAAAAGTTTGCTGGAAGACTTGGTCTTGTGTGTGGCTCGTTGGTCTTGTTGTTAGCGTATCTGCTTCCAATGCAGAAGGTCCAGGGTTTCAATTCCCGCTAAAGTCAGAAGTTTTTAACTTCTGATTTGGACTTAAGTCCATCAGTTCTTGTCTTAGGAGTTTGTAAACGGTGACTTTTGGAGCCGTCCTAGCAACGAAGCACATAATAAATTTCAGAGTTGTTCTGAATCGTCCTTGTTGATTCTGGCGTTGATTCGCGGGTGTTCGCACTGTCCATACCACTAATTGCTATATTTTCTATGACAAAAATCGATTTTTGGTTGGTTATCGCTCCCTCGTCGATTGCGTCGGGGCCTGCAGGGTTGGCTTGGTCGCTTTGATTTAAAGTCCCCCACTGAAAATCAGCTATATAACTGAGTGGTATAGACTCTAAATATCATTTATTTATTATTTATTATTATTATAAGCCTTTCACAAGAATATAATCAACAAGTAACTATAGTTACTTGACAATGATCGCCTACATTGTTGGATGAGCGAAGCGAAGACTTCAATTTCACCGACCCCCCAAAAAATTTAGCTCGGGTGTTTTTTTGTTTGTTTGTTTTTTGTTTTTTTTTGTTTGTTTTTCCGTCTGTTTGTTCGCTCTCTACCGGGCAAACGGCATATCCGATCTTGATGAAAATTGGAGGGGGCCTTCGAAATCTCTGAACTTAAGACTTGCTACGTTTTTGGGTACAATCGAAGAAATATTTCTCATGAATATTGTACTTTTACGATTTTTTTTTTCGATTTTTAGTACAATATTTTCGTAACATTTGGCCGATTCTGACCAAACGGGTGGGCTACAACGTTCATATTTTACATGGACATTAAGGTAATGGTGATGTATTGCTTTCTGAAAGAAAACGTTGAAAAAGTTAGCCAGAATCTATAGAAATAAAGCTTTAAATATAAGTTTTTGATTTTTTGTACGATATTTTCGTGCCATTTGGGCTAATTCTGACCAAACGGGTGGGGCTACAACGTTCATATTATACATGGACATTAGGTTATGGTGATGTAGTACCTTTTGAAAGAAAAAGTTGAAAAAGCTAGCCAGAATCCATAGAAATAAAGCTTTTCGGTAAATAATATCAATTGACAAGAAACAATAGAAACTTGACAACAATCACCTACAATGCGTAGGCAGCAAAACAAAGCACTTGCAAAAGTAAAGATATCCCACGCAAACTAAAAACTTCAAAAAGCTCATCCATCAACGCGGCGGGACTTTAGCGTTTTCCTAGTTTACAAAAAGCAAGTCTTTGGGCCACTTGATATTTTCCATCCTATTGTTAATTGGTAATTCCATAGAAATTAAATCAACTTTGATAGGGAAACGCCAAAGTCGTTGTCGTGCGAGTGAGTGAGCCAAGTGTTGAGTACTCGGGAACATCCCCTTTCCTTCCCTTTACCTAAGGCTGGATCGAGCCCAGTATGGGGAACGATACCGAGTACTCAACACATGGCTCACTCACTCGTTTGACAACGACTTTGGCGTTTCCCTAGTTATTTAAATTTAACATTTAAAATTCGAATCGTGTTCAAAACGTATTAGCGTAAAACATTAACAAATTTCCAAGATGAAACAAAATCACCTAATTTTTATTTCCCATTTAACACCCCTCAAAAATAATATGTGGATGTAAAAATACTAGGAAAACGCTTAAGTCCCGCCGCGTTGTTGGATGAGCGTAATTGGTGCATTGAGCTGCCATGTGTTACGCGAATTTTCTGTTGTTCTGTGGAAAAATCATTGCTTAGTTGAATTCTTTTTAAATTTAATTAAAATTAATTAAATTAAATTAAAAATTAACTTAATTTTTGTTAATTTATTAATCGTAATTTGTTAAAAAAAAAACGTAAAATTGCGATTTTTATAAGAATTAATTTCTCGATTGCGCTCAAATTTTAACACAAATATATAAAATCATAAAATTAAGGTTCTGCGAAAAAATCATTACAATCGGATAAAGCATGTAGGTGTTATAAGTCAAAGAATTGTTTAAAAAAAGAAAAAACCCGTAAAATTTCGATTTTTATGATAAATATTTTTCAATTGCGCTCAAATTTCACAAGAATATCTAAATTCATAAAATAAAGGCTCTGTGCAAAAATCATAAAATCGGATAAAGCATGTAGGTGTTATAAGTCAAAGAAATTTTAAAAAAATCGAAAAAAATCGTAAAATTGCGATTTTCATAAGAAATAATTTTTCGATTGCGTTTAAAAACGTGGCAGTTCTAAGTTTAGAGATTTCGAAGGCCTCCATAAAATTTTATCTCAATCGGAGTATCGGTTTAGCCGGAATCGAGCGGACAAACAGACAAAAATACAAAAAGAAAAAAAAAAAAAAAAGAAAAAAAAAAAAAAAAACATTCCGGATTTTTTTCTCCAGTGTAGTAGAATGGAATCTTCGCTTCGCTCGCTACGCTCATCCAATAAAAAGTTCGAACTAACGGTCATCGAACCCCAACCCTCCGTGCGGTAGGCTAAATGCTTACCACTGTGCCATGTCAGCCACGCAGATCTCGTCCCGCTAGCTGCTACTAAACAAATGCTATCGATAATTTAAAAAATCACATTTTTATTTATTGTAGGCAAAAATCGCAATGGATCTAGCTGATTTTGTTAACAGTTCTCAGTAAACTCGTACCGGATGTCTGTTTAAAATTTCAGCGAAATCTGTTCAGCGGTTCGGCTGATTTTCGATGTACAGACAGACAGACGCACAGAATCACAGAATGAGAGCCGTTTGAGTTGAATGGAGACACTCGGTCGCTCCGCTCCCTCGTTTAATGAACAAGTAACTATAGTTACTTGACAATGATCGCCTACATTGTTTACAAAAAGCAAGTCTTTGGGCCACTTGATATTTTACATCCTATTGTTAATTGGTAATTCCATAGAAATTAAATCAACTTTGATAAAATTATTATATTTTAACAAATAATTTTGCAATGGAACTTGAAAAAGTAATGAGATCCCACACATAACAAAAACTTGTAAAAATACAGCCAAACCTTACACACTTAAAAGAAATGAGATCTAAAAAAAGGGCCAAGCTCATCTACCCTTTCACATTTGCGCATTCTTAATTCATAAACGTACAGTGTCCCGTAACAACATCCTAGAAAAGCTTGGCAAAATAGAATTTGCATGACCATTAGGCTACGTTTAAATTAATTTAGAAAAAAAGAATTTGCATGAACTATTCTGTTTAAATTAATAGGCCTACTAGTTGCAAATTCTATTTTGCCAAGCTTTTCTAGGATGTTGTTACGGGACACTGTACGTTTATGAATTAAGAATGCGCAAATGTGGAAGGGTAGATGAGCTTGGCCCTTTTTTTAGATCTCATTTCTTTTGAGTGTGTGAGGTTTAAATGTATTTTTACAAGTTTTTGTTATGTGTAGGATAATTGATTTACTTTAATCAGACTTAAATAAAATTATATTTAAATAAAAATTGTTGACTTAAACCAAGTGCACTTTTTGCCTAGCCTACTTCATTTTACTCACTGTATGCAAAGTTTTCTGGAGGACAAAAATTAAACTGATTTTCTGAAACGCTTGTGGAGGTATGTAGGCCTGGCCTATGCCTATATTTGAATTGCTCACAAACTTGGCAAATTTTGAAACACTGATATATAGGCCTATTGTTGATTTAGACCTAAATCAATAAAAATCTAATTGGAATTGAAGATTTTTTTAAAATCTGATTTAGACCTAAATTCAAAAGTTTATTCAACTAAAATAGGCGTATATCTTAACACACATAACAAAAACTTGTAAAAATACAGCCAAACCTTACACACTCAAAAGAAAATGAGATCTAAAAAAGAGCCAAGCTCATTCTACCCTTCCACATTTTGTGCATTCTAAATTCATAAACATACTGTGTCCCGTTAACAGCTTCCTTGAAAAGCTTGGCAAAATAGAATTTGCGATATTAATTTAAACGTACCGGTAATAGTTCATCCAAGTTCTTTTATCTAATTAATTTAAACGTAATATCATGCAAATTCTATTTTGCCAAGCTTTTCAAGGATGCTGTTACAAGACACTACAACGTTTATGAATTAAGAATGCGCAAATGTGGAAGGGTAGAATGAGCTTGGCCCTTTTTTAGATCTCATTTCTTTTGAGTGTGTAAGGTTTGGCTGTATTTTTACAAGTTTTTGTTATGTGGGTGACCTCATTACTTTTTCAAGTTTCATTGCAAAATTATTTGTTAAAATAATAATTTTATCAAAATTGATTAATTTCTATGGAATTACCAATTAACAATAGGATGTAAAATACTGTATCTAGTGGCGCAAAGACTTGCTTTTTGGAAACAATGTAGTCGATCATTGTCAAGTAACTATAGTTACTTGTTGATTATATTCTTGTATAAGGCTTATATTGAAACCTTTATTTGGAAGCCTTCCAGCAAACTTGTTCAACTTTTTCTTTCAAAAGACCCCACATCACTATTACCTTAATGTCCATGTAAAATATGAACGTTGTAGCCCCACCCGTTTGGTCAGAATCGCGGGCCGATTGAAACTGACGAATTAGACCATAGTAATAGCAGTAGCAATAGCTAACATCCTTAAAGTGATTTTGAGCATGTTTCAAGCCATTTTTTCATCGAGAAGGAATGCTCGTATCCTAACCAAATTTGGCTTGTGTTGTCAGTTACCTAAATCCTCTCGATTTTGATAGTTATCAAGTTCACATTCCGTTTCATGACGACTGGGTGACACCTTGAAATCACCCCAACTTTGCTTGCTGTATGAGGTGCCTGAGTGTATAAGCGCATCGCGGCTTGGCTGCGGCGCCCTAACGGGCACCTAGATTTTAGATATTGGCCTACCCTACTTAAATATTTTTTTATAAAAATTTAAAATTTAAAAAATCTCACACCCTACCCTATGTACCATAGTCATAAGTAGAGGTATGTATAGCATTTTCAAGTGTTATTTTATAGCGTTTTGTAGCATATCTATTATTTGGACACTTTCAAAAACTTGTGTAGGGCCTATGAAGTTTATTCAAATTTTTATTTTGTAGTTATGTCTTTAAGGTTGAAGTAATATCAACTGAACAAAAATGTGTGTAAACCAATTATTATAGATACCTACTATGTAAATTAAAATAAAATTGGACTGGAAAACCATAGACCTAGTTTTAATTTGAAAAATAGTGCTTTGTAGCATCTATTCGCAAAACACTAGGCCTATTTTCACGTACCTCTAGTCATAAGTCATAACCTAGACTTGCTATAGGGCTACACTCAGTGGTTAAAGTGGGGCGTATGAGCTGGTAGGCCTGTGCATACGGCATACTGTTACTAAAATTATGGACCGTACCCTAGGCTATGCGGCATGCCATACCGGGACTAATTTGTGATAGATTTTATGCACATTGTCGAATGTTGAATAGAATTATATAAATTTAGAAAAATATAGGCCTATGCATACAATCCTAAATACTTCCCCAATATTGTCAAACAAAAACAAACGTAGACCCCTCTCCAAAGTGATTTAAAAGTGTTCCTGACAACACACCCTAAAATAAATTCCCTGCGGAGCAAAACTGGAGGCAGCTAACCCCATACCCCCGATCTTTTACTTCAAATACTTTCTTCACCATTAGTGCATACCGTTACCATTTCGAATCCCCTTTAACCACTGGCTACAGTGTGCTACACTATGTTTTAACTTTTAAGCTAAGTTTTTCTTTGAAGCATGGCTGGCTGCTAGCCTATCCAACAGGTTGTTTCACATTACCCCTACACGTAGTCAGTGTGAACACGTATGTATACCCGGCATCAGAAGTAAATCAAGGGCTGGGTATTGTAGATATAACGAGACTCCTTGATTTTCCCCCCTTGATTTACTTCTGGCTCCGGGTGTACATATTTGGCCACAATTTACGACATCAAAAATATTATTACCGGTAGCCTAATTTAATCTTATTATTTATTTTATTAAAGTGCAGTGTAGGCCTATAGTCCAATAGAATAATTACAACTAAACATCACCTTTTCTAAAAGTTCATCAAATTAGTAGGCCTACATATTGGATGGCTTAAAATAGTCATTAAATGATAGGGCCTTGTTATTGCCTGCCTCGTTCAATGGGACTCGATCCGTATTTTCTATTTATGTGTGTTTGTCTGCACGTCTGCTATTGCCTGCCTCATTCAATGGGACTCGATCCGTATTTCCTATTTATGTGTGTTTGTCTGCACGTCTGTTCATCGAACCACTGAACCGATTGTGCTGAACCACACGCCTAATTTGTTAACTCTTTACAAATCATAATCATGTAAGCCTATTAATCATGATAGGCCCTATTATTTATTATATTTATAAGAATTCATTTGATGGAAATCAATTCAATATCCTTCTCAGCGGGGTATCGAACCCCTGTCCCCCGATTGCGGTTCGGGTGCTTTACCCCTAAGCTAATGAAGACTTCTTCATTGTTGGTGTATTATAGATCTGAATTGATTGGAACTGTTACTCATACCCCACTAAGATGGATTTTTTTTCATTTTTGGGTTAATTTCCATTATATCAATTAGATTTACCTACGGGAATGTTTCCCGTTTAATTAAATTGAGAAATAAGAATTCATATTTTATTTTGCAGCTGGAAGGACCCTAACTGTAAATTCAGAAAGGATGATCGCTTACGCCTGACGTGTGTGCCAACCCTTTTGCATTGGGGTGGTGCTGAAAGACTTGAAGATGCAGACTGTGCTAAGAAAGACATGCTTCAGCTAATCTTTGAGGATTAGTGGCCAGTTCTTCTTATACACATAATGTTTTTCAATTAAAATAAATTGTATTAAATGTCATAATAAACTTGGTGTTCCAAATTTAAGCTAACTGGCGTCAGTGAGTGTGTAGGCCTATTTTATATTGTATACTGTTACGTAGGTTTTTGCTCTACAAGGTGACCGACCATAGGCTAACATCCCAGATTAGTCGGGACAAGTTTATTTTTCTCCTAGCAAGACATTTTGAAAGCAAAGCTTGGCCTTTACAAACTGCTTCACTTGTTTCCACATGTCTCTCCAGTCTCCTTGTAGCTGCTGGCAAATGGCAAGACAAGAGCATTTTTGTGATGATGTGTGGTTCTCAACATTAATAGCTGTACCAGCTAAACCGCACAAAATATTTGACAAAATAAATCATTTTTACTGAGATTCATCGTGACCCAGAGGAATATAGTCAAACTCAGTAATTTTCAACCTAGGTCCCACTGGTAAAAGTTTTCCATAAAAACACCAAGACTGATTTTTTAATAGGTTTTTTAACGCAAATGAAAATAAAAGTAGGTTGCAGGTTTCAGGTTTCAGACAGTTTTAGAATTTCCCAAACCCATAGTTCTTCGAATTTTATGTGCTTAAAAATCTTGTAAAATCCCAGTTTCTAGATAATATTATAATGTTTAAATTAGTATTATTCAGATGCTATAGAATTTAGAAAGATAATTTTTATAGTAATAACCTTAACCCAAATAGAAGAAATCTTTTAGGGTTGCAGTGTCTGGAATGCAGGGCTCCAAGTTGTCCTATATTTCCTATATATTCAGAGTAGTGGAGTATAATTCCTATTTTTTCAAATGGTTCCTATATTTTTGAGCAATTTTTGCAATTTTGAAACAAAATGGGCATTGTTTTTATGAATCCCTAGTATAATTTGCAGTAAAAATAAATGTTTCATTATTTTCCAAAATACTAACTAGGCCTAAATAATAGGGAAGTCTCTTTCGTCTCGAATCGCAAAATAAATAGTGACATTAAACGTAGATTTTGCTCTGCATTCTATATATATCCACTTTTCCGCTGGGAAAAATTTATTTCATGATGTACATCACTTTACAATATTGCAAAATTCACAATATTTCTCGTGCGCTGGGAACGCCACCTGATTGGTCGGCGGTGATTCTACGTCACGATCCGGTAATGCCGGCTGAGGCTCGCCGCGTAGAGGGCGCAGAAGTGTTTTGGATGTATTATTTATATCGTTTGAGACAATTATTAAATATAAAACTTGCTCTACTAGAAGCTCCTGCATGTTCTACATATATTTGTAGTTGTTTGACATTCCTAACAATGCAGTTATACTAGTTCATAACGTGATTAAAGTGAATTTTGTGAAACATTTAACTAAACAAATCGTCTAGTGAAGGCTTATTGAGGCACTTGATCATAAGTTAAAAGTTGTTTGTTAAGACTTTACTGTAGACCTACTTATTTTCTCAGTTGTGTAATTTATTTACTGTACAGCTCTACAAATACAAAATAAATACTGGGTTTAACTATTAATATGCACGCATACGGCCTACACAAAGTGGCTATAATTATTATTTCTTATTACTAAGGTACCGTATCTAGCAAGGTGTCATTTTTTACTTTTTATCAATGAATATTTTAATACAGAGCATAATATAAGAGTTTTGCAAATATTCCAATGTTGTGACAGTTGCTTTGAAGTTTTGCAGAGTTTTGTTTTGTAGATAAACTAAGACTCATTAAAATGTACGGGACATGTTTGATTGCATTTTTCTTCTACTCACGAAAAAAAATTAGACAGAAGCGATTTTACAAAATGCAAGCCAAACGAAAATAATCACTAGGCCCTAATAATTATTCATATATATAATTATGATGACTTCAGACCTACACATAATTTAAACAATATAAGCAAAATTTGGCATGAATTAAGTCATTTTACGTGGTTGCGCGAAAACAATTGAGTTATGAATGAGTCAAATTCGTTGTAAAAATGCTCCATAAAGTAGTGTCAATAAGACCCTGTGTTGTATAAACATTAAACATACAAAAATTATAATTACCCTTTTAAAATTCTTCGGCTGCCTTTAAGATGTATAAACACGTTTAAATCACAGTGGTAACTTAATTACTAATTAGTGGTAACCTAAACCAGCTGTGTATAACCAACCAGGCCAAAATTATATAATGTTGAAAGGAACGTTGCTAATGGGGGTTTGGCTTGTGTCGCTGTAACCCGTACACGTTCACAATAGCGAAGGCCTAATGCCACTATTATTACACGCAAAATACCATTAGTGTTAGTCTAATAGATATTATGCTAGTGCAGACGAACGAACGAACAGTCAACACTGTTGGTGATAAAAGCATTGCCCTAGACATTTGCTATACGCTTTCCGTGATTATTTAATTCGGTCGGTTAATTTTATATTGTCCGGATTATTTGTCCCATATTTTAATTTTCTCAATATCACATTTCTGGTGGATATACTGTGATGATTGAAGAATCAAAATAATTAATATGCGTCTGTAATATTATTTTATGTGCCATTGGTATGAATTGTCTTATTTTTTGCAGATGGTTCACGCATTTATTTTATTGTATATTTGCAATGTAGGCCTACGTTAGAAACAAACAAATATCATCATAAACTATACTATACATGATAACACTAACAGTGTATGAGTGGGGCACGTAGAACAGAATCAAGCACCCTAGTAAATCATTAAAAAACGTGTTTGTTTTAATTTTTTTTTAATTTTTGGATGAGCGTAGCGAGCGAAGCGAAGATTCCATTTCACTATACTGGAGAAAAAAATCCGGAATGTTTTTTTTTTCTTCTTTTTTCTGTATTTTTGTCTGTCTGTTAACACGATTCCGGCTAAATCGTTACTCCGATTGCAATGAAATTTTATGGAGGCCTTCGAAATCTTTGAACTTAGAACTGCCACGTTTTGAGCGCAATCGAAACATCATTTCTCATGAAAATCGCAATTTTACGATTTTTTTCGATTTTTAAAAAATTTCTTCGACTTATAACTCCTACATGCTTTATCCGATTATAATGATTTTTTCACAGAACCTTAATTTTAAGAATTAATATATTCGTGTAAAATTTGTGCGTAATCGAATAATTATTTCTTATGAAAATTTCAATATCACGATTTTTTCCTTTTTTAAAAAATTATGATTAATTTAAAAAAAAGTTAATTTTTTTTTATTTGATTTAATTTTTAAAAAAATTCAACAAAGTTCTTATTTTTTCACAGAACAACAGAAAATCCGCATAACACATGGCAGCTCAATTCACCAATTACGCCCATCCAACAACGCGGCGGGACTTAAGCGTTTTCCTATTATAACATTAATTTTGCAGTAGGCCTACGGGTACTGCTGGTATGGATTAAGATTTTTAAATTGATTTAAATAGAATATTTGGTTTTATATATAAACTAGGAAAACGTTAAAGTCCCGCCGCGTTGATGGATGAGCTTTTTAAAGTTTTTAGTTTGCGTGGGATATCTTTACTTTTGCAAGTGCTTTGTTTTGCTACCTACGCATTGTAAGTGATTGTTGTCAAATTTCTTTTGTTACCTGTCAATTGGTATTATTTACCGTAAAAACTTATATTAAAAGCTTTATTTCTATGGATTCTGGCTAACTTTTTCAACTTTTTCTTTATAAAGGTACTACATCACCATAACCTTAATGTCCATGTATAATATTAACGTTGAAGGCCCACCCGTTTGGTCAGAATTGACCAAAATGGCACGAAAATATCGCACAAAAAGTCAAAAAACTTATATTAAAAGCTTTATTTCTATAGATTCTGGTTAACTTTTTCAACTTTTTCTTTCAGAAAGCAATACATAACCATTACCTTAATGTCCATGTGAAATATGAACGTTGTAGCCCTACTCGTTTGGTCAGAATCGGCCCAAATGTCTCGAAAATATCGCACTAAAAATCGAAAAAAATCGTAAAAGTGCGATATTCATGAGAAATATTTCTTCGATTGTACCCAAAAACGTGGCACGTCTAAGTTCAGAGATTTCGAAGGTCCCCTTCAATTTTCATCAAGATCGCATATGCCGTTTTCCCGGAATCGTGTGAACAAACAGACAAAAAAACAAAACCAAAAAAAAAAAAAAAAAAACAGACAAACAAACTAACAAACAAAAAAAACAACCGAGCTAAATTTTTTGGGGGGTCAGTGAAATTGAAGTCTTCGCTTCGCTCATCCAATAAATATATATATTATATTTTAATACAGAGCTTCATGGTTATTATATTCAATTCCCCAGTAGTAGCGTTGAGTCACTCAACGGTAGTAGTCCTATCAACTCAACGGGAGTAGGCCTATAGCCATATGAGAACAGTTTCCACGATTCCACACTAACACTGTCAATATTTTTGGATGAGCGTAGCGAGCGAAGCGAAGATTCCATTCTACTACACTGGAGAAAAAAATCCGGAATGTTTTTTTTTTTTTTTTTGTATTTTTGTCTGTTTGTCCACACGATTCCGGCTAAACCGATACTCCGATTGCGATGAAATTTTATGGAGGCCTTCGAAATCTCTGAACTTAGAACTGCCACGTTTTTGAGCGCAATCGGAAAATTTTTTCTCATGAAAATCGCAATTTTACGATTTTTTTCGATTTTTAAAAAATTTCTTCGACTTATAACACCTACATGCTTTATCCGATTTTAATGATTTTTGCACAGAACCTTTATTTTATGAATTAAGATATTCTTGTGAAATTTGAGCGCAATTGAAAAAATATTTATCATAAAAAATCGAAATTTTACGGGTTTTTTTCTTTTTTTAAACAATTCTTTGACTTATAACACCTACATGCTTTATCCGATTGAAATAATTTTTTCGCAGAACCTTTATTTTATGAATTAATATATTATTGTTAAATTTGAGCGCAATCGAGAAATTATTTCTTATACAAATTTCAATTTACGATTTTTTTTAAAACAATTACGATTAATTAAAAAAAATTAAAAAATAAAGTTAATTTTTATTTATTTTATTTAATTTAAAAAAAATCAATTAATAATGATTTTTCCACAGAACAACAGAAAAACACATAACACATGGCAGCTCAATGCACCAATTACGCTCATCCAACAACGCAGCGGGACTTAAGCGTTTTCCTAGTTAATAATCATAGAAAAAAGAATAATACATAAAAACAGTCAGAATAAAATGTTAATTTCAAATACGCGAATCATGTGGGATAATCACCGGCGCCGTTTGACAAAACGATGACTGTTGTCCACCCTCTCGGGCGATTACCGGATCGTGACGTACGCTGGCAGGCAGCCGG
Organism: Sweltsa coloradensis; assembly: GCA_024449915.1. NCBI lineage: Eukaryota > Metazoa > Arthropoda > Insecta > Plecoptera > Chloroperlidae > Sweltsa > Sweltsa coloradensis. The sequence goes on along the minus strand of JAMZAV010003909.1, from coordinate 1,671 downwards.
CAGCCAGTCGTTTTGGCGCGCATTCAAACGTGCAAAACTTTGACTGGTGAAAAAAACCTTAAAAATTAAGATAGAATTAGAAAAAACACGTTAACGTTATTTTCAGAAAAATGAAGAATTAGAATAAAAATTAAAAAAGTTAAGGAGACTTCCCTATTAAATAAATTGCAGCCTTACAAACTCCTGATGATTGGTTCATATCAATCAGTGTGGCCGTGGGGAGCGTGCCAATGAGAAGCCTTCATGAAAGGGGAAAAACAGCCGTCTAAATGTAGGTAAATCTGTGCATATTTACATACAGATGGCGGTGTTCAGATGGCAAAACAAAACTTGAGTACAAGCAGGTACAAGTACTAATTTTAAAAGTGACAAAAACATCCCATAGATTAATAAAATCCGGCCGTGAACTACCCTTATCAAAAGGTAACATTTCACACAAAGAACCTTACATTCAGTTTTAATTTTAACTAGGAAGCTTCGCAAACACTTTTTCAGGCGCGTTGTTGGATGAGCGTAATTTTTTATCAACGCAAAAAAATAGCGTAAAGCAGTAGGCTACTTTAAAATATTATTTTATACCATTTAAAATAAATATTCAAAATAGGGAACATGCATTTGCATACCATTTTATTTGCAAAACCAAATACTTAATTACATAGTCTGCTATACAACAGAAAAAAGTAACAAACCATCATATTGTACTATAATATGATATGATGACTGAACTGTTTTGTTTTGTACTCAAACTGAAGAGGAATAAAAGTATCTATCTATCTATCTAAAGCCACATTTTAAATCTTAAAAAGTTGGACAGATCACAATCTCAAAAGACAAAAATGTTTATTTTTGCCATTGCCCATCTTACTCTTGACCTCCCGGAGGTCTATTCCTGAGTTCTCTAGAGATGCAAACAGGACGGGACGAGTCGTTCCACAAATTGTTTTATTCTTAAAAGGTTCTTTAAATCATCATAACTACGAATAAATATCTACGAATGTTTAAAACGTAATATTAATAAGTAGTACATCATTGTTACACGATAAAACTAAATAAAACATCATTTAATGAATTAAATAAGTTGTGAAACAACTTGTCCCGTTTGCATTGTGAGTAAACTCAGGAATGGCCCTCCTGGTAGCTATACACTCGCAGGGGCTTACGTGCAACGTCTTTATTATTATTATTATTATTATTATTATTATTATTATTATTATTATTATTATTATTTTATTCCAACATGACATTATTTTAACAATCACATTGCTGGAGGTAAGAATTAGAGCATAGCCCCATAACACAAAGTCTTTACGCAGGCGGCATAAATGAGCTTCACGACCTCGTTTCGCGTCCTCGAGCCTTCAGTTCAGACCTCTACCCCTCTTCAAGTACCCTTATCCGCCTTTTGCCTTTCAATTCGTCTAACTCTATAAATGTCATGTTCTCTTGTTGTCTTTGATGTAATGTTAAACTAAAATTGTAACTCTGTAATCACTGTGTCAGGCTACAGAGGGCCACACTTGCCCTGCATTAGCCTTCCTGACCAATGGGCAGGTAAAATTCAATAAAATAATAAATCCTGGTAGCTGGAGCTGACACCAGCTACAACACATATAATTATTGATTATTTCGTCCCGAATATGAGCATCACTAGCGGTTATTTTTTAACTCTTC
>JAMZAV010003908.1:0-61200 GCA_024449915.1 Sweltsa coloradensis | reverse complement strand
TTTAACGTATCGTTAAAAAAAAAACCCGCATGTTTAATAAACACATCACGGCAGCGCATATAACCTAACGGTGAAGCGCCCTAATTCTAGTCGCTGTTCTGTTCAATACCGTATCGTCAGTGATCCAACTGCGAATTGTTGTTATCGCGCATGTTGGGCGGGTTTCCTGGTTTCCAAGTTTCCTTGATAAAACAGTGACATTACTTTTAAACCACCACAAACACTCCCACGTCTTTTAGTTATATACAATTAACTTTAAACTATGAACGTATTCTTTAAACTTTTATATTGTGGAGGTTGTAGTGTTGGCCAAACACGTATCACTGCTCCCAGATGTGACACATGTGATGAACCTTTAGCCGTACGTCATATGCTAGCAGAATGAAACAAATATGATGCCTTTCCCACGCAATTTGATCTCTCCCAATGACACAAAGAACAATTCTCTCATAGGATATCGGCGAAACACTTCCTTAAACTCTCATTTAAATTGATTATTATTATTTTTAACCAGCGATTTAGCCGCGGTCGTTTATCCAGTTCCCACTAGAACACTGAAGTTAAGCGACATCGGGCGTGGTCAGGGGTCGAGTGGGTCGCCGCTCTGCCCTGAAACACACGTATATCGCTGGCTAGAGCAGACCAGGGTTCGTAAGCTTGTGCGACAGCTTCGTTCTCCTTGGCGCCGTCTGCTCGGCAGTCCGGGTTAGTGGAGGAACCTATATGACTGTCAAAAGTTACACCGTCCTTTCGGTTGGTTGGAGCCGTTGGTCCCCTTGGTACTTTTCGGTGGGAGAAGGCTATGTGCCGGTACCGGGTTTCCCCTCCTCCCTTCTCTATTAAATTTGTACTAGTGGGCTTCATTGCCTGTTGCAAATAAATAAATAATAATAATAATAATAATATATTTCACAAAATATGATTCAACCATTTTCCCTCGCTTTTTTGATTCAAGTAAATATTTTTCATTTAATGTTACTATTTTATCATTATCAAACACGCCATAAACTTAATTAATTAATTAACGATATCCCAGGGGGCGCAAATGACCTAACCGCTTGAAGCGCCCTATTTTCTCACGTCGCCGTCAGTAAGATGGTTTAGGGTCCGCATAACTAATACTCTGTTAACGCACGGACTGGGGGCTGAAAGCGAGGTTTTCCACGGACGACGGTTTCTCCGCCGGGGAGCGGGATAAACGCGTACATTTTGGACGCACCTCCACGAGAAAGGATCGAAATATTCGACAAAAAATACCCGCGACCCGAAAAAGAGGGTGAAAAAGCCAAAATCCGAAAAACGAGTAATTAAAACACCGATCCCGCTGACACTTACCTCTATAGCAGGGTTAAGATTGCCCCAGGTGTGACAATATGTGACGTTACGTTAACATTTGCTGGCAGATTGCTCTGGTAGTCGTCGTCGGAGACAAATCCCCCTTCCCCTTGACGACCTCCCCGACGACGATCTCTTTGGTTTATTGTCCCCCAACTGAAAATTAGTTATATAACTGAGTGGGTAGACTCTAATACAATTATTTATTTATTTATTTATTTATACATTTATTGAGACGGTGACGACCGCGACGTGAGGACTCCCTCTTTCCTCACCCAACCGTGGCTGGTTCTGACCAGCATGGGCCGTCCCCTAGGTTCGAGTGGTGTATAATACCCTAGCGGTTCAAGTGCCTTTAATCATAAATCAAAAATTAAATTAAAATTACATTAAAAAATTATTTCTTTCTTTATTCACAGGGAACCCCAACAATTTTCTTTAAATTGGAAAATATACATCTAAAATTACTCTTTTAAAACACGTTTAATTTATTTTGCTGGTGGAAACCCATTTAAAAAATATATAAAACGACCTGTAATGAAGATATCAAAGTTCATGAAATTGAAATCAATATTATCATTAAACATACCTCAACTCATTTCATTACTTTTAATATCACTGGCGACGCAACATGACATAACCTGTTGAAGCGCCCTAGTTTCTCACGTCGTCGTGTGAACTGAGCCCGAGGAAGCTGTGGCACCGAGCATGAATCTGCTAACTGTAAAAGGCGAGGGAAGCTTCTAAAATGAAGAGAGTAGGGCCTACTATTCCTCGAAACTAATCGACGAGCTGAGGCCGGCGACGTAAAACTCTTTCTAAGTTCCCTCCCCTCGCCTGTGACTGGTTCTGTCTATGTAGCACGGTGGTGTCTTCGCCATATTCCATAGGCTAGAGTAGCGCACTACGACCCAGCGGTTGACGCAACTTCGAAACAACTTTGATAAACAAAAAACAGACCACACGTCTTGTGTTGCTTGTTTGAAACCAACTATCTAGGTGCCCGTTAGGGCGCCGCAGCCAAGCCGCGGTGCGCTACACACTCAAGCACCTTATACACCAAGCAGAGTTGGGGTGATTTCGAGGTGTTACCCAGCCGTCATGTAACGTGATGTGAACTTGAAAACTATCACAATCGAGGGGATTTAGGTACCTGACAACACATGCCAAATTTTATTGGGGTACGACCATTCCTTCTTGGTGAAAAAATGTCTTCAAACATGCTCAAAATCACTTTAAGGATGTTAGCTACTGCCTACTACTGCCTACTACTGCTAACATCTAATACGTCGGCCCGCGATTCTGACCAGACGGGTGGGGCTACAATGTTCATATTTTACATGGACATTAAGGTTATAGAATGATAGTCTCTTTTGAAAAAAAAAGTTGAAAAAGTTTGTTGGAAGGCTTCCAAATAAAGGTTTTAAAATAAGCCTTAAACACTTGGCATATAATCAACAAGTAACCATAGTTACTTGACACTTGTTGACGGTATAAGCAGAGTTAGGCGGGAAAGTGCGATACGTAAACAAATGGCGGACATTTAAAAATTTTCTTCTTTGTGTGGAACGAGAAAAGGTGTCATTATACTCTCATAAAACAAATCAGAAACCGTCCCCGGCCTAGGCCCAGATGTAGAAAATAAATTTATAATACAACAGTGTAGGTCTAAAGTTCCATTTGGCTATAGGACTAGTAAAATTCATACTTACATTACATGTTTGACAAGCCTAGCCAACCCTATGCCAGCACAACATTGTTTTGATATGAACTTGCTCAACTGTTTGTTTACATAATTGCAACAATCAAATCATTTCATACAACTTGTCTTTCGATTGGCCCGCGTTTATGAAGGCACTGCCAACTAGAATAAATATAGAACTTTTTCGAGCTCTTTGCTATACTCAAATCTTTTTAAAGTGTTGGATTTCGTGATACTCTTTCAACCATAGGGGTTTAATATCAATGCTTTCAACTCACAACCCATGACGTTTTCCACGATACCGTTCAAGAATACCAATTCCTTCGAAAACGAAACGACTTCGTTTTCAAATTGCGTTTTCAACTCATCTCCCACGAACTCAAGAATTGGGGTCCAGTCCTTATACCGTCGTTATACCATGGTTATACCACCTATACCCAGGATGTACATGAATCCGGGTCTAGATATTTTACATCCTATATTGTTACTGCTAATACCATAGAATTTAAATCAACTTTGATAAAAATATTATATTTTAGCAAATAATTTTGTAATGGAACTTGAAAAAGTAATCAGATCACACACATAACAAAAACTTGTAGAAATACAGCCAAACCTTACACACTCAAAAGGAATGAGATCTAAAAAAAGGGCCAAGCTCATCTACCCTTCCACATAAACGTACAGTGTCCCATAACAGCATCCTCGAAAAGCTTGGCAAAATAGAATTTGCATGTTTACGTTTAAATTAATTACAAAAAAAGAACTTTGATAAACTATTACGTTAAATTAATAATCGCAAATTCTATTTTGAAAAGCTTTTCGAGGATGCTGTTATGGGACACTGTACGTTTATGTGGAAGGGTAGATGAGCTTGGCCCTTTTTTTAGATCTCATTCCTTTTGAGTGTGTAAGGTTTGGCTGTATTTCTACAAGTTTTTGTTATGTGTGTTAGGTCTTACTACGTTACTAGATGTATTGTTAGATCATGGTCTTACACTGTTGCCAATGCACAGGGACAAAGAAACTTGACAACGCTGTTTCCTAATGTCTTCTGTATTGAAATACTGTCTCCCTCCTTCATTCTCCAACCACAACTTTGAGCTGAAATCCGAGCCTCGCTTTCATCTCTTTGAGATCGTTCGACCGAGCACAGATCATTTAAAAACTGTTTTGTTAGTTTCAAGCATATTTTTAATGGCGCTCCTTCTTTCTCGTTGTTCAATCTAAAATGCTTTGAAATATCTCTTCACTTGTGGTTCTTCGTCTCCGAAGCATCCGACGACGCAGCCTGAAGAAAGTTCGCTCGTAGAGTTCTCCTGGATTCCTGGACACGTGGGCATAGAGGGAAATTAACACGCTGATCGGGCTGCTAAGGAAGCTTCCCAGCGTCCGCGACGTTGATTTTAATCTAGTTCCCGTTCCAGATGTCAAGAGTGGATTCAAGCAAAGATTGTTGGATTTGCTACAAGCATCTTGGGATGTGTCGCAAAATAACAAATTGCGTAGCGTGATGCCCACATTGACTAATTAAACGAGGGAGCGGAGCGACCGAGTGTCTCCATTCAACTCAAACGGCTCTCAATCTGTGATTCTGTCTGTCTCTCTGTACGTCGAAAATCAGCCGAACCGCTGAACAGATTTCGCTGAAATTTTAAACAGACACCCGGTACGAGTTAACTGAGAACTGTTAACAAAATCAACTAGATCCATTGCGATTTAAGCCTACAATAAATAAAAAATGTGATTTTTTAAAATTTCGATAACATTTGTTGAGTAGCAGCTAGCGGGACAAGATGTGCGTGGCTAGCATGGCATAGTGGTAATTCATTTAGCCTACCGCACGGAAGATCGGGGTTCGATACCCATTGGTTAGAACTTTTTTATATTTTTACACCCACATATTATTTTTGAGGGGTGTTAAATGGGGAATAAAAATTTAGGTCATTTTGTTTTATCTTGAAAATTTGTTAATGTTTCACGCTAATACCTTTGAGAATAGAACCTACTCAACGATAATACGTTTTGAACACGATTCGCATTTTTAATGTTTAATTTAAATTACTAGGGAAACGCCAAAGTCGTTGTTAAACGAGTGAGTGAGCCATGTGTATAGTACCCGATATCATGCCCCATACTGGGCTAGATCCATCCTTAGGTACCGTATAGGGGAGGAAAGGGGTTGTTCCCGGGTACTCAACACATGGCTCACTCACTCGTTTAACAACGACTTTGGCGTTTCCCTAGTAAAATTCGTCCACCTACGTCTCGACTCTCACGTAGAGAAGAGGTGGTATTGTCTAGTCTTCGTATAGGGAGGCCACACACGTCTAACTCACGGATATCTCTTAACCAGAGAAAAGGTTATTCCCAGATGTGACACATGTGATGTACCTTAACCGTACATCATATGCTAACAGAATGTACCAAATATGATGCCTTGCGCACGCAATTTGATCTCTCCCAATCATATGAAGAACTTCTATCATATGATAACGGCGACAAACTTTCTAAGTTTCTCATCCATAGTAATCTATTTAACAAAATTTAATTCGCATCATACACATTTCTTTCTTTTCTTTCTTTTCATTCACATACATATCTTTTATTTTGCTATTACTTTCATCATCATCATTTTATTTTGTTATTTATACACTTGGAAAAAAATCTAATTATCAAACATACCTACATTAACTCTTCTTATTTACTTTCATTCACAGGCGGCGCAATATGACCTAACCGGTTGAAGCGTCCTAGATTCTCACGTCGTCGTCGTCTTTACCAACATTTTACCCTTGGCTGGTTCTGACCAGCATGGGATTTTACTCATATATGTCCCCTATAGGCCAGAGTGGCGCATTATGGCCTAATGGTTAAAATGAATTAATCCCAAAACATTACACCGTTTCTAGAAGCCCGTTAGGGCGCCGCAGCCAAGCCGCGGTGCGCTACACACTCAAGCACCTTATCCACCAAGCCGAGTTGGGGTGATTTCGAGGTGTTACCCAGCCGTCATGTAACGTCATGTGAACTTGAAAACTATCACAATCGAGGGGATTTAGGTACCTGACAACACATGCCAAATTTTATTGGGGTACGATTATTCCTTCTTGGTAAAAAAAAATGGCTTGAAACATGCTCAAAATCACTTTAAGGATGTTAGCTACTGCTACTGCTACTACTGCTAACATCTAATACGTCGGCCCGCGATTCTGACCAGACGGGTGGGACTACAATGTTCATATTTTACATGGACATTAAGGTTATAGAAATATAGTCTCTTTTGAAAAAAAAAGTTGAAAAAGTTTGTTGGAAGGCTTCCAAATAAAGGTTTTAAAATAAGCCTTATACACTAGGCATACAATCAACAAGTAACCATAGTTACTTGACACTTGTTGACGGTATAAGCAGAGTTAGGCGGGAAAGTGCGATACGTAAACAAATGGCGGACATTTTAAATTTTGCTTCTATGTGTGAAACGAGAAAAGTTGTCATTATACTCTCATAAAACAAATCAGAAACCGTCCCTGACCTAGGCCCAGATGTAGAAAATTATTTATAATACAACAGTGTAGGTCTAAAGTTCCATTCGGCTTAGATAAAATTAGTACTTACATTACATGTTTGACAAGCCTAGCCAACCCTAGGCCAGCACAACATTGTTCTGCCCGGTGGTTCTGCCACACAATACACACAAACACAATGTCGAAGCAAGGTGTCGAATAATATGAGCTTGCTCATCTGTTTGTTTACATAATTGCAACAATCAAATCATTTCATGCAACTCGTCTTTCGATTGGCCCGCGTTTATGAAGGCACTGCAATCTAGAATAAATATAGAACTTTTTCGAGCTCTTTGCTACACGCAAATCTTTTTAAAGTGTTTGGATTTCGTGATACTCTTTCAACTCACAACCCATGACGTTTTCCACGATACCGTTCAAGAATACCAATTCCTTCGAAAACGAAAACGACTTCGTTTTCAAATTGCGTTTTCAACTCATCTCCCACGAAATCAAGAATTGGGGTCCAGTCCTTATACCGTCGTTATACCATGGTTATACCACCTATACCCAGGATGTACATGAATCCGGGTCTAGATATTTTACATCCTATTGTTATTGCTAATACCATAAAAATTAAATCAACTTTGATAAAAATATTATATTTTAACAAATAATTTTGTAATGGAACTTGAAAAAGTAATGAGATCACACACATAACAAAAACTTGTAGAAATACAGCCAAACCTTACACACTCAAAAGGAATGAGATCAAAAAAAAAGGGCCAAGCTCATCTACCCTTCCACATTTGCGCATTCTTAATTCATAAACGTACAGTGTCCCATAACAGCATCCTCGAAAAGCTTGGCAAAATAGAATTTGCATGTTTACGTTTAAATTAATTAGAAAAAAAGAACTTGGATAAACTATTACGTTAAATTAATAATCGCAAATTCTATTTTGCCAAGCTTTTCGAGGATGCTGTTATGGGACACTGTACGTTTATGAATTAAGAATGCGCAAATGTGGAAGGGTAGATGAGCTTGGCCCTTTTTTTAGATCTCATTCCTTTTGAGTGTGTAAGGTTTGGCTGTATTTCTACAAGTTTTTGTTTATGTAGTAACTACAGAACATTGACAAATACTCGTACGCCCGTCTGGGGCCCGGTGTAGAATTGCCCATAGCATGGCTCTGCTAAGCGTAAGAGGCGATGCAAGAGAGGTCCACTTCGCAAATAGAGCTTGTGTAGGGCGTATACTCTCCGAACTAGAGCGAGCTCTGGCAGTCGTCGTCGGGAACACCTCCCCATTTGTCCCTGACGACGATGCCAATTACATCCGAACGATGACATAGACGTTGACGACCGCGACGTGAGTTCCAATTATTAACCTAACAATTAAAGCGCCCTTAAATCCATCGACTCTGTCAACTAGTGTCAACCTTAATTATTAAAAATGTGTGAGTCCCATTTCGCCGCGTCGCGTGTTTACATAACTCGTGCGTGAGTTCGACGCCTCGGAACCACTGTGGGCTCCAGCTTCGGGGACGCTATATACATTATAATAAGACATCTTGTATTTTTATTAAATAAGTATTTCACAATGGGTTTTACAATGGAATTCTGTTTTGACAATGCACCTATCACCAATGTGTTTTAGTAGCCAGATGATCGTCAAGACGTGCTTTTCACTACCTTATCTGTATAAACTTAGAAAGCAATGTAATCATGAAACACTCCATAAAGTCAATTTCATTAACTCAAATGGTCCCAGGCGGCGCATATGACTTACCGGTTGAAGCGCCCTATTTTCTCACGCATGTTACAAGGTGGTCCGCAGAAGGTCCATGGCTCGATTACTGACTAATTGTCAGAAGAAATTTGCAAACGGTGACTTTGAAGCCTCACAAGCAACGAGGCAGCAAAATAATATAAGGTGGTTCCAGGAAATCAGCCTTTGTGATTCTAGTGCGGTACGCGGGTGGAATCGTCCAGCTTGCTTGATCGTGTTTCCAACTAAAATATTTCCAGGGGGGGATCTCTAGTTGGTCATTTTTCGCCAAATCGTCGAGGTGTTTGGCGCTACACGTTGGCTTGGTCGGCTTCAATTAAGTCCCCTACTGAAAATCAGTTTCTGTGACTTATTGGGTACATCATTAAAAATATAGATTTAGTAAATGTTTTTGATAAGCAACGTTAATTAATCAAAACGTTGCGAAGAGCACGTTTAAACTTTATTCACAATCGAGTCACAATTAATGAATTATTACTTGGAACTTCTGTGTACATGTCCAATGAATTATTCTGTTCAATATACTCGATTGTCAATATCGGGAACTCATGAGACTTCCCTATTCTTACACCCACAACCTAGATCTGGCGTATACATAAGGTTTGAAATAGTTTTTAAATTTCCCCGTCTGGGCCGGGTGAATTTTGTCCCGAGAGCATGGCTCTGCTACTCGTCAAAGGCGTTCAAGAGAAAAAGTCCATCTCGCAAACATCAGCTAAACAGAGCGGAGTATCTTACGCCCCGAACCTAGACGCGAGCTCTGGCAATCGTCGTCGGGGACCTTGCCCCCTTCCCTTGACGACCTCCCGCGACGATGACAATGACACAACGAACGATGACAAAGAAGATGACGACCGCGACATGAAGAAACCCCTCCTTCCTCCCATTTCCCGTGGCTGGTTCTGACGCACATGGGCCCCTTCTCCCCCCACCCCTTAGGCTAGAGTGGTGCATTTATGACCTAACGGTTGACGCGTCACTTAATCCAATAAACAAAATGTTTTTTAAAACGTTTTGGCCCCCGTCCTGGCCCGGGGGTAGGATGTCAGAGCATGCCTGCTATTCGTACAAGGCGATTCAAGAGAAAAACGTCCACCCGCAAACGTCTGCATTAAGGAATGGAGTATTGTATTTCCTCAAATAAAGTCGTCCTCGGTATCGTCGTCGAGGACCTTGCCCCTCTCCTTTAACGACTTTCCCCGACGAAGACGACAATGACATATGAACGAGACAAGAGGATACGACATCGTGACCTTGAGAATCCCTTCTTCCCCCTTCTTCCCCTACCCGTGGCTGGTTCTGACCAGCATGGGCTCCTTCCTCCCATATCCTAGGCTGGAGTAGCCGTGAAATAACTACCACGGTGTTTCGCAAGTGCGGAGGGCGAAGTGTTTGGATTGAAGCTACCTGCCCGTATCGGTAACGTGGCGCAAGTTTTCTTTACACGTGAAACTAGAAGGCGAGTCCGGCAATCGTCGTCGGGGACACCTCCCCCCACCATACCCTCCCTGTTGCCCCCTGTACTTTGCCTGCGCCCGGCCTGATGTCGTTCACAGCCACAGCAAACTCCCAGCCCCCGACCCCGCCACTTCACACGCCTCCCCTTGCGTGTGGCTGGGTTCTACTCATACAGGCCCTGTCCCACCCCGCGTCACCCGTGTCACTCCTTTACGTTCACTCCCTGCATTAACTAACTAATAATAAACTACAATATCATGCACAGGAGACGCAGTATGACCTAACGGTTGACGCACCTTAAAACCTAATACCTTTAAACTTCGACTTCTTTCTTTCTTTATTTCCATTTTTATAAATAATATTTTTTTTGGCTATTACTATCATCACAATCGTTTTTTCTCTTTTATAAATCTAGGAATTATGTAATCCATCAACTTACACAGCATAAACACTTCCGTTAACTTACAATATCACAGCGCGAAATTTCACCTAAACCGGTGATTTCGCCCTAGTAACTCACGTCGTCGTACACTGGGCAACTGTACCTGGGCCAGGGTGGAAAATCGGCCCAGAGCATGGCTCTTCTAGACGTTCACAGCCTATGTCAAGAGATAAAGCTTATGGTAGCTTACTCCCCGTAACTTGAAGCGAGCTCTGGGGGTCCTCGTCGGAATCACCTCCCCTTCCCATGACGCCTAGGTCAATCCCAATATAAATAATTTTAATTTATTATATAATTAGTTTTTTTATTTGATATACACCCGCAACTTGTAGGCCTACTAGCACACCGTACTAGTCAGGCTGCGCCCTTGGCCAGCCTAGATGATTTGGTGTTGTGAAATAAATTCTGCGCGTGGACAAATTATGGCTCCTTCTACACATATTCTTATAGTGATGGATACCAAATACAGATCTATTCTAGGGACTAGGTCTGAGCTTTCCATATTCATGTAAGGAAATCCCTGGGGAATCTCAGTAAGGATTTTCAGTGGCGGGTATTGGCCGAGGACGTAACAAATTAAGTTTTTCCGCTGAGTGACGCGTGTGAAACTACTTGTTTACATTGTTATTTATTACGAATCACGATTTGTTGTGCGCTCCTAAATGTAAGTAACCAATTATTTTGTCTCCTCGTCTGGGCCCGGGGTAGAATTAGACCATAGCATGGCTTTGCTAATCGTAAATGGCGATTCAAGAAAAAGTCCACCTCGCAACATCACTAGTTTAAAGGGTAGTATAACTGATTACGCCCCGAATCTAGGGCGAGCTCTGCAATCGTCGTCGGGGACCTTGCCCCTCCCTTGACGACCCCTCGACGACGATACGACAATGACATCACGAACGATGACAAAGACAATGACGCCGCGACGTGAGAAAAAAAACGCGGAAAGGGGGGGTAGCACGGAACAGGAAAACAGATAAAAAAATACGAAAACAGGTAAGACAAGAAACGAAACGAAAGTAACATAACGAAAAACAAAAAAAAAAAAAAAAAAAACAAAATACGAATAAAAAAACTAACTGACACGGACAAGACAGCCACCCTTCCTCCCTTACCCGTGGCTGGTTCTGACCAGCATGGGCCTTCTCCCCACCCCCCTTAGCTACAGTGGTGCATTATGACCTAACGGTTGACGCGTCCTAATTCAAATGAACGAAAAAAAACTCGACACTCGTACTTCAAAGACCACAGCTGTTTAAATAAGCACCTTAAAATAAGAATTTAACGAAATAAAAAAAGTCGTATTTCAAGTGTCTACATTAAAATTAGTTTACAGATTTATTCGAATATGCCTCACACTTCTAACTCACAGATATCTCTTAAACCAGAGAAAAGGTTATTCAATATGTGACACATGTGATGAACCTTTAAAACCGTACATCACTTCTAGCAGAATGACCAATATGATGCCTTGCGCATGCAATTTGAAAATCTCTCCCAAATCATATGAAATTCTATCATAGGATAAAGGCGACAAACTTTCAATTTTCTCATCCAAAGTTATCTATTTGACAGATTCTAATTCACATCATACACATTTCTTTAATTTCTTTATTTCCATTTTTCATAATACTTTTCTTTTTGATATAACTATCATCAATCATTTTTCTTTTTACTGTCATCTCATCAACTTTCAATAACACAGCTGTGGCAGTATGAACTAACCGGTTTAAGCGCCCTTGTTTTCTCACGTCCGTCGATAACATTGAGCAAGTGAAGGCTGGTGGCCAGGCTCAGTCCGATAATAGTGCATTGGTAATCTCATTTCAATGATTGAAATTGCTTGTTTCATTGTGTTTTGATACATGATGTAGTGTTAAAACATAGCTAAGACGCATTGAACTTGAGTACTGTTATCTCGTGAGTACCGACGCATTTTTAAGTTTTAAATATTGCTTTCACAGAAATTTTATGTTAAATTTCGTATTTAACGAAAACAAATTATATTGTTTATTTTCATTACTGTAAATAAAGGCCACTTCTCTACCACCAACGGCAGCTACAAAATACTAGTCATTTTTTGAACTATGCTTAAGAAAATTCAATAAGTAACATTGAATTGGAGTTTCACGAAATATGACATTTCCTCAAAGGGTATATACAGCACCAAGGAATGCTTGAGAAATTATTTCATACACTAATTAATAAACGTAAAGTTGACGTTCATCAGGCGCTTGATAATTATGTTGTTACGGGTCAAGCTGAAGCAGTTCAAGTTAAATCAAATAAATTGGACCTACATAAGTTTGCTGAAACTTTTCCGAAAATTCACAAAACTCTACTTCAAACAAAGATTTGCTACACAGCCACAGTAGGCCTATTGATGGAAAAATGTTAGAACTTAAGAAGAACATTACTATATTCCTAATGGATATCACTACACTTTGTTCCACCATCGGTTTAGTGGGTAAAGGGGTGTTTTCCACCTTTAAAATCTTGGCATCACCGAATCAGCACCGGCCTGTCAAGCTCGGCACCTCAGTTTCTTCCTCATTTTCTTGTCGTAACACAAGCTCCCCACTTTTTCCGGTCCTCCACCAATCTTTCTCTCTCTTCAACCACTACCCATCTCCTCTCTCCTCCACATCTACTGCACTGATCTTGCTATCTTCTCGAGGTCTTCCCACTTTTCTCATATAATTCCTTTAGTTCAAAGTCTCGTCTGGGATTCTATTCTCTCCATACTCCTCATATGTCCATACCATCGTGAGTCGCTTCTCCCCTCAATCTTAAACTTCAGGCTCTCTATCCTACTTTCTTCCCATATAATAACTACTTCGTATCTTGTCCAACTTTGTCACATTCCTGCACACTGCCGTATGATCTTCATCTCAGCTGCCGGTTATCGGAGCAACATATAGCCAACATTATTTTATATATGGTATATTATAAAGTTTGCGTTTGATGTCACTGGTCATGGAGTGCTGTAGGCAACAAGTGTTTTCCTCACTTAGCAACTCGTCAATCGCGCGCCGCACAGCGGAACACTGGACTTCCAGAAAGATGTACAAAACCCAATCCGATTCCGTGCAACTCATCGTGTAGGAGTCGTATTATATCCTTGAACTAAGTTACTGTCTGACCTAAAATGTTGGTGCATATCAGGTTCGTGGTGGACGTGGCTATTGAAAAGCACTGCGCGACAACGCGAAAACAAACGCCTGTGGCCAGCCGTATAGATACCATTGACTAGAATTAAGTATATTATTAATTAAAAATAGTCAAATGCTAACAAGTACAAACAAAATATATATTCCCTGTGGCTTATTTGACCGTAGCTAAACGTAGGCCTACGTTATTTTTGTTAACAAACTTAGGCCTACGAACTTAGGCTAACTATTTGCTTTCCGCTGCAGGCCTATGTACATAGCCGTTATGCCTTACAACAGCTTACGTATACATTGGAAGAAATATCCCACCCCTCTTGGACCTACAACTTTACAAGTTCTATCCGACCCATTGAAGTGCCTGCAGTCCGGTAGCCTAAGTTTCGAATAGGCCAGTCCAAATATAATGGTATTATAGATAGGTCTTCAGCTTTGCTACCCTCAATGCGATAGATCAACCATGGTGGTTTTAGTCTTGTTTGCCTTCAGCTTTTGGCAAAACAAATGTAACTATCTGGCGTAAGGGCCTACCTGAGATGTCGTCGGTAGTTACAAATCTCTGTTCATTAATAGCTTCCACAATAGGGTCTTTAACCAAATCCATAAAACAGTAAATTTACTCTGTTTCGAATCTATTAAAAAAAAGACTATAAAAAGTTGTAATGTCAGATGAGAGAACTTCCAGGCCTAGGCCTAGGCTAGGCCTGGGTCCATAACTCATGTAGCGAAATGTTGGTACCTCCCACTTAAAATCATTTCAGTCTTACTGGAACTGGGTGATGCTGGCTTATAGACAATACAAAATATGTAGCCTCATTACCAAGAACCTAGGCCCGTCAATAGGCTTATTACATTGGCCATCTGGCGCCGTCGAGAACTGACGCAAGGCACTCCACCATTTGCCTCCTCGACTGTATCAGTTTCTCCGCGCTCCAGTTTTACCCCCTCACTTCTCAACCAATTTTTAGGCAAGAATATAGCCTTACCAAAGGCTTTTGTTTGTTGCAAAATAAAAATTGCGTAGTGTGATGCCCACAATTGACAAACAAAATCGTCCACCCTCCGTCTCGACTCTCACTTGAGAAGAGGTGGTATTGTCTAGATTCTAGAGTCCCACACACGCCTACCACACGGATATCTCTTAACAAGAGAAAAGGTTATTCCCATATGTGGACCATGTGATGTACCTTTAACCGTTCATTCATTGGCTAGCAGAAATGTGCCAAATATATGCCTTGCGCACGCAATTTTGAATCTCTCCCAATCATATGCAAGAACTTCTATCATATGATAACGGCGACAAACTTTCTAAATTTCTCATCCATAAAAGTCTATTTACAAAAATTTAATTCCACATCTTACACATTTCTTTCTTTCTCTTTATTTTCATTACATACATAACTTTTATTTTGCTATTACTTTCTTCATCATCAATGTTATTTTTGTATTTCTACCGTTAGAAAACATCTAATCATCGAAACATACCTGCATTTAACTCTCTCATTTACTTTCATTCACATGCGCGCAATATGACCTAACCGGGGGTTGAAGCGCCTAGTTTCTCACGTCGTCGTTCGTCCGTTCCTCACCAAGTCACTCATTCTAATATGCTTTTAAAAGGACATTATAATTTCAAACAAACAACAAGGTTTTCTAATGACATGATGACATATCAAGTTTGACAAAATTTTGTCAAGCTCGCGATGTTTGTACTAGGCGCTGTTTAATGAATAATCGATCATCATGCATAGGTCGAGCTATCAAATTCGAATTTAATCACACGATTCAATAATCATCTCTCAACAGTCGAAATTATATCTGACATTAAATAATCGATTACTCGTACAGTCGAAATGCATGGAAGCAATCTAGAAACAAGACCTAGGAATCAAGACAAGTATAAGAACAAGACCAAGTAATGAGACCAAGAACGACCCTTGAACACAATTCGGATAGGTCCTTGGTCGCATCTCGCACTTTTCAAGTCTGTTTTATTTCTCTGGTCTAAATTACATTTCATTTTGCAATTCGGGAAGAAGATTTAATCAATATTAGTGTTGTGTTGGTTACAAACGAAGAAGTTCTGTCTATGTTTGGATGTGGTTTGTTGGGCGTGATTTCTTAGTGATTAGTAAACCACCATTGTTTTTGTCATCGGTGAAGATGTCTAGACATAGGCCCTTGGCTGGTTGGTTTTATCATCTGCCGACAATAGGCCTATTCAGCAAACCATACTTATGTTTAACAGTTTTGTACTTTTATCTAGCAACTCCAGGGATTTCAAAACCCAAACACCAACATCTTACCCACGCTTACCTCTTTAGCAGGTACAAGATTGCCCTAGGTGTGACACAATATGTGACGTTATGTCTTGCGACTCCAACTCCAGCTTAGTCAACCATATGAGAAACTGTTTTCTTACGACCATAGCGACCAACATATTACATTTTAGTAATAAAGTACCACGATGTAAGAACCTCCCCCCCCCCCTTCTTACCTCCCCCTACCCGTGGCTGGTTCGGACCAGCATGGGATTTTCTACCACATATCCTCGAGGCTTCTGTGGCGCATTATCACCTAACGGTTGACGAGTGCTTATTGCAAATCACACTGAAAACTTACTAAATTTCTTATTCAAAGTAATTTGTCTAACCAAATATAGTTTACATCAAACATACTTCATCATTTATTCCTTATATATATTTTTATTTTTTCTGTTGTCATCACTTTCAACTCCAAAAATTTTCTGATGTTTTATAATCTATTAAAACAATACAACTATCAAATACGTCATGAAATCATTTAATTAACTTGCAGTATCACATTGGCACAATATGACCGAACCGGTTGAAGCGCCCTAGATTCTCACGTCATCGTTAAAAACATAGACTTTACACAGGAGCTCCCCGAGTCGATTGTGGTTCATTCTGCGTTGAGATGATCTCTGAAGACCTAATCAATTTCTCTATGAAGACTCAAGTTCCAGGACGATAATATCTGTAAGCCCAGTGTAAAGCGCACGTTCTGAATCTGCTGTGTGAAATGGAACGTGACATTCGAATTGTCCACACACGTCTGACTCACGGATATCTCCTAACAAGAGAAGAGGTTGCTGCTAGATGCGACACACGTGGTGCTTTGCGCATGCTATTTGACCTCTCACAATCATATGAAGGACTTTTATCATAGAATGACGACAAACTTGCAAATATTTCTCACTGGATTTCCGTTGTTTAGCCAAGTTTAATTCACATCTAAAATATTTAATAATAAAAAATCATATCCATCTCAAGTCTGTTTATATTATTGTCTTATTCATTTTTTTTATCTTGTTAAACAATATAAAACATATATTAACCTGCAGGAGGCGCAATATGACCTAAAGGGTTGGACGCCCTTGTTCCTCATGAGGTCATCATTCATTTTCTTGTTCGATTACATCTGTAATGTACCTCTAACCATACATAATTATGTTGTTTCCCAAACTCGTGCCTTGTATTCTAGCACATCGATCATATCAGGGATATCACACACAATTCTGTGTTCAAGGGCTATGCTCGTTGTGATATTCCTAATGATTGTGTACATAATGTGATGGTCATTGAATAATAATAAATAAAATAAACGTCACATTCTGAATGTACCAAATAATATGACGCCTGGCGCACCAATCATATGACAACGTCGACAAACTTATTCAAACTAATAAGTTTGTCACCATTAATTATTATCTGAATAACAATTTGTTTATGAAAAAATAAGAATAATTAATACTCTTTTCTAACAATGTCGTGTTGCTTCAAGTGCATTTTGACCTTCACTAATGTTACCGACCGCATTGTTATCACACTACCTTGAAGTTCATGTAGCCTGCGTTGTAGAAACTGTACAGGCTTGTCTGTGTATTGTACGTGTTTGGTTTCTAAACGGCGGCGGAGAAGACATGGTTCACACGGTTATTGGAAGGAATTTTAGAGCAAATAACACACAGTGGTTTAGGTTTATCTTTGTCACCAACTTTGATTAGACAGAACAAATAATGTTTGGTTATGCTGGACTTTATCGCGTACCCCCTGGAAACTCCCCACGTACCCCTGGGGGTTACGCGTACCACAGTTTGGGAACCACTGCTCTAAGCTAGAGTGCGGCATTATGAACTAACGGTTGACGCGCCTCTATCCCAATAAACTAGAACTAACCAGCTGAGTTTACGAGATGGCCTCTAATCTCGCCTTGTATGGTCTGCAGAGGATGCACTGGGCCAAATCTTACCCCGGGCCCAGATGGATACGGATCGTCTTAATGTCTCGTCTAGCAGTTATTTTTCATTTTGACACATCGTAAAAGATAAACAAACAATAGGTCTGCTCTTTTGTCTACCAATTTTTACACCTTTGCACCTTTCAAGAAATAAGCGTATTTTTGTCCAGCTTGTAATTACAGTATTTCTTCCTAGAGACATGTTCTTTTGTCCAGGGGGTAATTACAACATTTACACTTTTTGGCACCTGCCACTTGAGGAGGTGTTAAAAGGTGTAGCGATGATAGTTCGCCACCAAATTTGAAAATAAACCCCGTTATAATGTGCAATTGTTTTATTAAATAGAAGATATAACTGGTAATAATAAAATAATATGGAGTAGAATTGTAGAAAATGCACAAAACTGTGTTATTGAGTGAGATATTTCTTTCCAAAGAAACTGTAGTAGAACAGGTAAATGATATTTATAAATAAGTTGAACTTAACACTGTTCTTAGGTGGAAATAAGTTTTTAATTATGTTGCAATATTTCGAAAAGTTTCACTTTTCTTCGACAGGCAGACATTTACAAAAATACAAACAACTGAACAAACAATAACCACAGCTATGTGAATGAAAAATTAATTGCAAAGAAGTTATATTTTTAAGTAATTTAACAAGGTGAAAGAAAATCATTTACAAACAAATCTATCCCTAGCTTTAATTTATGACAAAACAACTAGGTAACAAAAAATATAGTAGTTATAGGCTTGATGATAATTGGTTGTTAGTTGAAAGTTCATTGTTTATAGTTTGAGTTGTTAGTTTTAGTTGATAGTGTAAAAATATATAATAATAATAATAAAAAAAAAAAAATCAATTATTTTAAGTTGAAAGATGTAAGCTGTAAGACTAATCTTGTTTTGATGGTACGAATTCTTGCCACAACGCTGGAAATGTTGTGCTGGGTGTACTGACAATCTCCGGTGTGACAGCTTTGAATGCAGATTCTTTCAGTTTCCGTTTGAACCAATCGGCCTCATGTTGGATGATGGAGGCGTCGTTCCAAGAAACATAACGTGTTCAGCTAATTTTGAAGTATCAACTTTCCGATTATTCACGTCATTTTTGTGCTCTTTAATCCGGACATTCAACAGTATTTTTGTTTCTCCTATGTAGAGGGCTCCACATTCACACGGTATTGAATATATACAGTTTTTTTTATGATTGAATTGGGTTATAAGGTTTAGTATATGTCAACAAACTACGAAACGTATTTGATGACTTGAAGACAGTTCTTATACCATGTGGAGATAAAAAGCGTCTCAACTTTTTTGACAAATTTGGAATAATAATAATAATAATAATAATAATAATAATAATATTGAATAATAATAATAATAATAATAATAATAATAATAATAATAATAATAATAAATATAATAATAATAAATAATAATAATAATAATAATAATAATAATAATAGTTATATAATAATTGTTATTGTAATTATATTAATAATAAAAATAATAATCAAACACACCATTAATTCATCTAGTCAATTGTCATAAACATAGGCGGCGCAATATGACCTAACCGGTTGAAGCGCCCTAGTTTCTCACGTCGTCGTTGGATGGTATTCAAGCACAATTGTCTTAAGAATATCACGCCAACCATTATCAGTTTCAATATCTGTTGATAACATCGCATTTGTTATAGCAGGCTTCACACATCTAGGCCTATGTGAAAAATTCTCTGGATACCCATTTTGAATTAATGCTTTTTTAATGTTTGACTCTTCTACACATACACTATCAGGAGTTGAACAAATGGCTTGAGCCCGAGATAGAAAACATTTTTGTATTCCTTCTTTAACGTGGAAAAGATGATTGGATTAAGCATGAAGATACTGGCCTGTGTGGGTAGGTTTCCTGAATACACAAGTAGAAACATTATCATTATTTCTTGTCATGAGTACATCAAGAAACGGTAGACATGCTTGATTTTCTTCTTCTGTTGTGAATTTAATGTTAGAATGAAAGAAAAGAATTGGGGTCATTTAATAATTCCACCCGCTCATCTTTGTCACCTTTATAGATACAGATGATATCATCGACATATCTTCGCCATAGAATCACATGAAGCTTATAAGTACTCAGAACATTTGTTCCCAAGTGGTCTATGTACACGTCAGCAAGTGATGGAGAAAGACAGATTCCCATAGCAAGACCATCACGTTGTAGATAAAAATTAGTCTCGAATTGAAAATAGCTTGACGTCAAACACATTTCTAATAGCTCCATGGTGCTGTCTACTGGTAACTTAGTTCTTTCTGAGAGAGTTGAATCCGTAGTGAGTTTGTTCTTAACAAGAATTAGTGTCTCTTTTATAGGAACAGATGGAAACAAGTTAACTACATCGAAGCTCACCATTTTGGAATCTCTGTCGATTTGTGTATCCTTCAGCAGTTCAACAAGTTCCTTAGAATTTGTGACAGAAGAATGGATACTTCTTCCAATTGGTTTAATTATATTTAATAAAAAAGAAGATTAATTACTGAAAGGAGAATGTCTTGAACTAACAATTTGTCCCGTCTGGGCCCGGGGTAGAATTGGCCCAGAGCTTGGCTCTGCTAATCGTAAAAGGCGATTCAAGAGAAAAAGTCCACCTCGCAAACATCAGCTAGAAAGAGCGGAATATCTTACTCCCCAAAACTAGAGGCGAGCTCTGGCAATCGTCGCCGGGGACCTTGCCCCCTTCCCTTGACGACTCCCTGGCGACGATGACAATGACACAACGAACGATGACAAAGACGATGACGACCGCGACGTGAGAAACCCCCCTTCCTCCCCTTACCCGTGTCTGGTTCTGACCAGCATGGACCCCTACTCCCCCCCCTTAGGCTAGAGTGGCGCATTATGACCTAACGGTTGACGCGTCCTTAATCCAAATAAACCAAAAAAACTAACAATTTGACGTAACGGAAGCAAAGGTTTATGAATTTTCGGTAGACCATAGGCATGTGGCGTTTTGGAATAGTGAGGTGTTAGATAAATTCTAGTTTTTGCTTCTAGAAAACCTTCAAGCTTTTTAAGAGTCTTGAACACCAACGATTCATATGAAGTTGTCGGATCTTTCTTGAGCAATTCATAACGATCATGTTGCAAAATATTTTCAAACTTTTGAATATAATCCTTTTTATCTAAAAGCACAGTAGCTTTACCTTTGTCTGCAGGTAAAATGATGATAGACGAATCATCCTTAAGGCTTTTGATCATCTCAATCTCCTGTCTGTTTAAATTAGAAGTAGAGGACGAATGAATGGATAATGTTTTCATGATATTAACTCTCAATTCGTCCTTATCAGTGTCCTTAATCAAATCAATGCATGATTCTACAGCAGCTACAATGTCTAGGTTATCGACAGCCTTTGGTGTGATGGCAAAACCTAACCCTCGATATAAATAATTGTTCGTCTGCTGGTTGTAGAACTCGTGACGATCGGTTTACTACTAACTTCATTAAAGCCTCAGGAGAGGTACAGACTTCTTATTGTTCAAAGAACGCTTTTTAACCAAGAGTTTATCTAATTTTTCCATTTGTCTACGTTTCACTAGCATGAATTCATGATCAAAGCCACGTTGCATTGATAAAGATACTTCGTACAATCTTCAATCGTTCATGGACGATAAGCAACAGATTTCTGAGTCAATATCACGATGTAACCAGAAAATCTTTGTACGTAAGGAGGCAATTTGATTCTTCACAAGACTGAATGAAGCTTCCCCGAGAATTGCGTGGCCTCTGATATAATGAACGTAGCTGTTCTTAATACGAAAACCATTGGGAACGATACCATACTGCCTGCATTTACACATAAATGTAAGATGATTCATGGTTCTTGCTAAAGTCATGACTAAGTTCTCTAAATTTCTGCAATGACGTTTAAAACCATCACCAAAAATTGGGTTTAAGCTAGAGATAGAAGGTAAGAAGTAGTTACCAACCGAGTATTTGTCATCTTTGAAGTTTCAGTGATCAGGTCCAAGCTGAATGATTATTTCAAAAGAAACTTTAGTAGAACAGGTATATGATATGTATAAATTAGTTGAACTTAACACTGTTCTTAGGTGAAAAAATGTTTTTAAATAAATTATTTTTAAAATAAGTTTTTATATCTTCTAAAATTGTTTTGAATTAAATTACAGCTGGCAACATAACCTCGAAATTTGCTGTCAAATTGAAACAAAATCGTTCTTTTGTCCCCGTGAAATATTACACCTTTTAACCCCATTTCTCATTCTGTATTTTACACCTAGGTGTAATTACCACAATTTGAGGTGGACAAAAGAACAAACCTATGGAAGATGTTCAAGCTACTGCTAACTGTCTACCTGGAAGTTGATGGTTATTGTTTGACATCAAGTCTGAGGCCAATACGAATTAACATTTGATATTAAGTTAATTCTTAAATTTATTAACCAAAATTTATTTTTTATACTCTTAAAAACCAACATAATCATCAAACACACCATAAACTCATTGTATTATCTTACAATATCACAGGCGACGAAATATGACCTACCCTGTAGAAGCGACCTAGCTTCTCACGTCGTATCAGAAATGGGTCTTGCTTTCCAGCTTCTGTAGATGTAAACAAAGAATTGATGAATCTGTAGACAGCACGAATACTTCACGACTACTTCCAGCTGATGAAGCCATAGATATTCATATCCCACCTCTGCCTGTTGACTCAAGTGAATCTGCTGCAGTCCCACTAGTTTCGGACGCAGATAACGTGGGAATAACAGCAACACCAGCCACTTCAGAAGTTGACTCTTCCAACTCTACACTGGATAGAATCTGGCCCAGAGCATGGCACTGCTATTTGGAAAAGACGATTTAAGAAAAAAGTCCACCTCGCAAACATCAGCTCTAGTAAGAAGAGTAATGTAATACTCCCCGAATCTAGAAACAAGATCGGCAATCGTCGTCGGCGACCGTGCCCCCTTCCCTTGACGACCCTTCGACGATGATGACGATAATGACACCACGAACGATGACGAAGACAATGACGACCGCGACGTGAGAATCCCCTTTCCTCCCCTTACGGTTACCCGTGGCTGGTTCTGACCAGCATGGGCCCCTCCTCCCCCCGCCCCCCTAGGTCAGAGTGGTGCATTATGACCTGACGGTTTACGCAACCAAATTCCAAATAAAACAAAAAAACAACACCTTATATTTTATTAACTTAGAAAACAATATAACAAACAAACAACAAACTCAATATTTCATTTAACACTGTCACAGGCGTCGCAATATAACCTACCGGTTGAAGCGCCCTTGATTCTCACGACGTCGATTTACAGAAATTTAGCGTGGTCAGGGGCAGAGTGGGTGACCGCTCTGCCCTGAAACTCACGTGTACCGCAGGTTAGAGCAGAAGGAGGGTTTGAGAGCTAGTGTAACGGCTTCGTTCTCCTCGACGGCTGCTCGTCAGTCCGGGTGATTACGACATTCCCTTATGCAATAACGTCTTATTGTTTCTTTTTGTGCATTTCCATGCTGCACATGCTAAAACCATATTAAACAATCCAGGAAAATACTCTATTGCTTTAAAAATGCATAAATTATAACGCCAAATTGCCATCTTGAACTGGATTTTCGACGCTTCAATTTGCTACGCTCGCGCCTGTGCGAAAGTATTGGACACTTTTAATCTAGCTTACAATAGGAGTTTAATATCAATGAGCTATCGCCACTCATCGTCTCGAATAACCGAAGTGCATTAATATAAGACGTTTACCAATATCCAATCGAAAGCAACAAAGTTTCCTTGATAAAATAGTAACACGAGTTTGTAACCACCACATACAGCCACACGTCTGTTAGTAATATACAATTAACTTTAAAACAAACAACGTATTATTTAAACTTTTATATTAACCCCCGTCTGGGCCCGGGGGAGTTAGGGGGAATTAGGGGAGTAGTCCTTGAAACTAGAGGCGAGCTCTGGCAGTCGTCGTCAGGGACATCTCTTTATCCCCTTGAATGTGATGTACCGTTAACCGTACATCATATGCTATCAGAATGTTCCATAATATATGATGCCTTGCGCACGCATTTGATCTCTCCCAATCACATGAACTTCTATCACATGATAACGGCAACAATATTTCTAGATAGCTCATTCGAAATAATTTATTTAGCAAAATTTAATTCCTCTGAAACACATTTCCTTTATTTATTTATTTCAATTGAAATAAATAATTTTCTTTTACTATTACTAACATCATTATTGTCTTTAACTAAGTAAACAATATAATCATCAAACACATAACAAACTCGTTTCATTACATGGCAATATCGAGGCGGCAATATGACCTCACCGGTTGAAGCGCCGTTGTTTCTCACGTCGTCGTTGTTTCAGAAGACATTGGTATAAATCCTCTCATTTGGTGGAGGTGCCGGGTCAGACTTGCAAGCTCTGGGCCAGGGGTAGGATGGGCCCAGAGCATGGCTTTTCTTAACGTTACAGGCGATTCAAGAGATAAAGTTCATCTCGCTAACTTTAGCTATATATTTAATCCCTAAAAGTCCATCTCGCAAACATCAGCTGGTTTGAAGGGTTGTATTTTACTCCCCGAATCTAGAGGCGAGCTTTGGCAATCGTCGTCGGGGACACCTTTACCCTCCCTTGACGACCTCCTCGACGACGATGACAATGACACAACGAACTATGACAAAGACGATGACGACCGCGACATGAGAAACCCCCCTTCCTCGCATTACCCGTGGCTGGTTCTGAACAGCATAGGCCCCTCCTCTCTCCCTGCCTAGGTTTGAGTAATGCATTATGACCTAACGGTTGACGCGTCCTTAATAAAAAAAAACTGATACTTGAGGCGAGCTCTGGCGGTCGTCGTTGGAATCACCTTCCTCTTCTCTTGATGACCTAGGTCAAGGCACAATATAAAAAGATAGTTCAAATTCATTTAAGCTATTTCTACTTGATATATCCCCGCAACTGTCGGCCTACTAGCACACCGGTACTTGTCAGCGGCGCCCTATGGGCACCTAGATGATTGGTGTTGTGAAATAAAGTCTGCCCGTGGATAAATTAATTGCTCCTTCTACAACATATTCTTATAGTGAGTGGATAACAAATCCAGGATCTATTCTAGGGACTAGGTCTGAGCTTTCCCATATTCATGTAAGGAAATCCTTGGGGAAATCTTCAGTAAGGATTTTCAATGGCGGGTTTTGATTCGAGGACGTAACAAATTATAGTTTCGCTGAGTAACGCGTGTGAAAACTACATTGTTTACATTGTTATTATTACGAAACACGATTTGTTGTGCGCTCCTAAACGTAAGTAAACAGTTATTTGACTACACTCTCGTAGCTTCATACTCCTACACTTCATGCCGTAATAATAACACATTTAAAAAATAAAAATATAGATATATAAAATCCTAGGCCCCCGTCAAGGCCCGGGGTAGAATTGGCCCAGAGCATGGCTCTGCTAATCGTAAAAGACGATTCAAGAGAAAAAGTCCACCTCGCAAACATCAGCTAAGTATGAAGGATAGTATTTTACTCCCTGAAACTAGAGGTGAGCTCCAGCAATCGTCGTCGGAGACCCCGCCCCCCTTCCCTTGACGACCCCTCGACGAAGATGACAATGACACAACGAACGACGACAAAGACAATGACGACCGCGACGTGAGATCCCCCTTTGCTCCCCTTAGCCGTGGCTGGTTCTGACCAGCATGGGCTACCCCATTTCCCCCCCCCCCATGTTAGAGTGGTGCATTATGACCTAATGGTTTACGCGCCCTCAATCCAAATAAACTAAAACTAAAATCCTAATTATAGAGTTTACTCACTCAGTCAAATTAAGTATCAGATTTTCAGTGCGGACATTACATTCCAGCTGACCGACTGTAGGCGCCGACACCATCGTCGAGCAAACTATGGCTTGTCTTGTAAAGTGTGACCTTTTAACTAACAATTTACAACACTGTGGCAAACATAAAACATACATGTGGCAATAGAAAGACGTGATCCGGAATATTTTGAAAAAAAACATTATTTTTTACGTATTCCCATAATAAAATTCAGTTCTAACCATTAAAATATGTTCTAATGTAAATTACCTTATATTACCTTACAAACCATAGATGCTAAGTTTAAAAAATATGAATTAAAAAACACATTTTGATTTAGGGGAAAATGAGACCTTCCAATCATATAACTCACATTTCAGAAGATTGCTTGTGGGTTAGGTTTTGGTTTATTTGGATTAAGGACGCGTCAACCGTTAGGTCATAATGCACCACTCTAGCCTAAGGGGGGGGGAGGAGTGGCCCATGCTGGTCAGAACCAGCCACGGGTAAGGGGGAAGGGGGGTTTCTCACGTCGCGGTCGTCATCGTCTTTGTCATCGTTCGTTGTGTCATTGTCATCGTCGCCGGGGGGTCGTCAAGGGAAGGGGGCAAGGTCCCCGACGACGATTGCCAGAGCTCGCCTCTATTTTTGGGGAGTAAATACTCCGCTCTTTCTAGCTGATGTTTGACTGGACTTTTTCTCTTGAATCGCCTTTTACGATTAGCAGAGCCATGCTCTGGGCCAATTCTACCCCGGGCCCAGACGGGACAAATTGTTAGTTCAAGACATTCTCCTTTCAGTAATGAATGAATGAATGAACACACTCTACATAAAAATGCCGGTCTCTACTAAGACATTGTTCGCTCGTCGATGGTGTCGGCGCCTACACTGTTGGCTTGATCTGCTTTAAATTAAGTCCCCTACTGAAAATCATTACTGTGACTGATTTGGTACTCTTAAAAATAAAGATTTACTTATCTAATTTAAAAAGCATGCATTAAATTCGTGCAAAACGATGCTCACAGACAACGTTAAACCTTGTTCACAATAGAAGTCACAATGATGAATTAAATTACTTGAACTTTTTGAAGTGACGATTTTAAATGAATGTATTTCTCTTCAATAAACTAGATTGGACAATATCGGGAACTTATGAGACTTAATTATTCTTGCAAACACAACACTAAAACTGCGTATAGATGAAGGTTTAAAACTTTTTTTAAAACGTTTTGAGCCCAGTCTAGCCCCACCTTTCTTCCCCCTACCCGTGGCTGGTTCTGACCAGCATGGGCCCCTCCACCCCATATCCCCTAGACTGGAGTAGCCGTAAAAATTACCACGGTGTTTCGAAGCTGCGGGAGGGCAAAGTGTTGATTGAATCTACCTGCCCGTATCGGTAACGTGGCGGCAAGTTTACTCACACGCGAAACTAGAGGCAAGCTCCGGCAATCGTCGTCGGGGACACCTCCCCCCACCATACCCTCCCTCTGCCCCCTGTACTTTGCCTGCGCCCGGCCTGATGTCGTCACAGCCACAGACTCCCCAGCCCCGACCCCGGCCACCTTCACCACGACCTCCCCTTGCGTGTGGCTGGTTCTGACCAGTACAGGCCTGTCCACCCCGCGTCACCCCGTGTCACTCCTTACGTTCCTCCCTTCATTAACTAACTAATAAACTACAATATCATGCACAGGAGGCGCAGTATGACCTAACCCGTTGACGCGCCCTTAAACCAAATATCTTCTAACTCAGACTTCTTTCTTTCTTTCTTTCCTTTAAAACTAATAATTTTTCTTATGCTTTTACTATAATAACAATCATTTGTTTGTTAATATAAATACAGAAAAGAATATAATCATTCAACACATAAACTCATTTCATTATATTTTAATATCACAGGCGACGCAATATGACCTAACCGGTTAAAGCGCCGTTGTATCTCTCGTCGCCGTCCCTTGATTGCTCTTGATTACTCTTCTAAACTTTAAAGGCGATTTTCAAGAGATAAAGCCAATCTCGCAAATTTCAGCTATATGAAGGGTAGCTTCTCCATGAACCTTGCAGCGACCTCTGGCGGTCACCTCCCTTCCCGTTCCCCTGACGACCTTGGTCTAGGCCCGCCTAATATTAATAGATAGTTTTAATTTCTTAAAGCTATTTCTACTTGACATATCCCGCAACTGTCGGCCTACTAGCACACCGTACTTGTCAGCGCCGCCCTATGGGCACCTAGATGATTGGTGTTGTGAAATAAAGTCTGCCCGTGGACAAATTAATTGCTCCTTCTACGACATATTCTAATAGTGAGTGGATAACAAATCCAGGAAGCTATTCTAGGGACTAGGTCTGAGCTTTCCCATATTCATGTAAGGAAATCCTTTGAGAAATCTTCAGTAAGGATTCTCAGTGGCAAGAATTGATCCGAGGACGTAACAAATTATAGTTTTGCTGAGTAACGCGTGTGAAAACTACATTTTTAACATTGTTTTTATTACGAAACACGATTTGTTGTGCGCTCCTAAACGTAAGTAAACAGTTATTTGACTCCACACTCGTAGCTTCATACAGACTGTATAATAACACATTTAAAATAAAATAATAAATAGAATATTATATTTATTTGTATTTTACGAGTTTACCCACTCAATCAAATTAATGAACCGATTGTCAGTGGCAGACATTACATTTCAAGCTGACCGACTGTAGGCGCCGACACCATCGTCGAGCGAACATTGTACAATACTGTACTACTACGTGGGCATAGAGGGAAATGAACTCGCTGATCGGGCTGCTAAGGAAGCTTCCCAGCGTCGCGACGTTGATTTCAATCTAGTTCCCGTTCCAGATGTCAATAGTGGATACAAACAAAACGATTGTTGAATTTGCGACAAACATCTTGGGATGTGTTGCAAAATAACAAATTGCGTAGTGTGATGCCCACATTGACTAATAAAATTCGCCCTCCTACGTCTCGACTCTCACGTAGAGAAGAGGTGGTATTGTCTAGAATTCGAATAGGCCATACACGACGTCGTCTAACTAACGGATATCTCTTAACCAGAGAAGAGGTTATTCCCATATGTGACACATGTGATGTACCTTTAACCGTACATCACATGCTAGCAGAATGTATCAAATATGATGCCTTGCACACACAATTTGATCCCTCCCATTCATATGAAGAACTTTTTTCAAATGATAACGACGACAAACTATCTAAATTTCTTATCCATAGTCATCTTTTTAACAAAATTTTATTTACATCATACACATTTCTTTTATTTTCTTTATTTTCATTCACATACACAACTTTTATTTTGCTATTACTATCATCATCATTTTTTTTGTTAGTTATACACTTAGAAAACAGTCTATTATCAAACACACCTGCATTAACTCATCTCATCAACTTTCATTATCACAGGCGGCGAAATATGACCTAACCGGTTTAAGCGCCCTAGTTTCTCACCTCGGCTTAAGTCCTTGATCACCTGTTTAAAGCTCCTGCTTACAGCGGTCTTCGAACCCATGACCTTCTTCGCGTCCTCTCCGTCTGGGCAGGGGGTTGAACTCATCATTAGTATTCTTATGCTGATAGTGTAAGACGAGGACAGAGGCAAAGTCCATCTCTCTGGCTCTGGCAGTGGTCGTCGGGCCCCCTTCCCCCTTGACTCCCACCTAGACGTAAACGACGATGACTCCACAGGTGATGAACAACACAGAGACCCCGCCCGTCTGGGCCTGGGGTAGAATGTGTCTATGATCAGCTCTGCTAGTTGTAGAAGGCGAGAAAAGAGAAAAAGTTCAACTCGCGAACATTAAGTAGTAGGGGAGCCTTTGACTCTAACTAGAGGCGAGCTCGGGCATTGGTCGGCGGGGGCCTCTCTCCCTTCCCTAACGACCTCACCGACGACGATCACGACAATGACAACACGAACGATGGAAAAAAAGAACCAAACCCTATCTTGGGCACATCAATTAGTGTTGTGGTCCGGAAATTTCTTCTTGGCTATATAAGATATATTTTGTCAAAAATTATATGAACTTTTTTCCTAGCAAAAGACTAATTTTTGAAATGATGGTGGAGGTGCCGGTGTAATGGAATATCTTTACCCCGGCGGGACCTTACTACTGTACGAGCTCGCTCGAGGCTCCTACCCTAACCTAACCCCCTAACCTAACCGGTCTCCCCGCAAAGTGCGGGACGTAGTAATGACCGGCTATGAGTAAGAATATACTGTCACACCGGTCCAGGATTTACAAACTTTATTGATGCAGGTGCCAATCAAAAGTAATCTTTTTAACAAAATTTCATTCACATCATCCCACATAACACTCAATATTGTAGGTATATTCATTTAAAGTGCTCGTGATAATGTCAGGATATTGATGTTGTATGTACGATATTCGTCGGGAGGTTCAGTACTTTCAATTTCATTTGTTTTCATCAAATATCTCTACAATGTCGATAGAATATTGTTGTTTTAACATTTGAAATCCCAACGGTTTTATTACCTGGCTTTTTCAGACAATATCCTTGCAATATCGATAGGATATTATTCTTTAAAAATTGGAAATCTCAACGGTTTTTATGGCGTGGGGTAGCATGTCCCGTCCTGTCTGTTGTCATTCGACGGTCAGTCGTCGGGAGAGGAAGACGTGTACTTGTGGCCGTTGTGTTTAACATGACTTAGCTTGATAAGAAAAATCGGCAGAGGAGTTTTATACCGCTCAGATGAGTGAGAGAATTGTGTAACTCAAATATTGGATTACAAAATTGCTTTTTTAAATAGTGAAAAGATCTAGCAACACACGTCGAGATAAACTGGACTCACCTAACCTCACATCGTTTTTTCGCAATACATTGTGTGACAAGCAAAATTGTTTTGTTATATACCATGTATTCGTGCTGAAACTAAGCTACAAACACACATTATGTGATCAGGGCCAGTTAAGCTTTGTGTCGGTAAACACCACATGTGCTTAGTTCACTAATGTTTACCACACTGGTTTAGCAGAGCAGGTGTTTGAACATGATTCGAATATAATAATTGATATTGTGTGAACCAAATTAGAATATCCAAAAATGGAAAAATGAATATTGCATGTTGCTTGGAGCAATATAATACAATAAGCCACAATATTGATCGCGATATTGTGTGAAGCATATTTTATAGTTGGATTGACGGACATAATGATTTGTCACAATATTGTTAAAAAGTAACTTGATATTGTAGCAATATTTGAAATGTATGAAGATTACATTGTTACAATATTCATATAATATTGAATGTTATATGGGATACACATTTCTTTAATTTCTTTATTTTGATTCACATAAATAACTTTTGTTTTGCTATTTCTATCATCATAATTTAATTTTGTTATACACTTAGAAAACAATCTAATCATTTAACACACCATTAACTCATCTCATCAACTTATACTATCACGGGCGGCACAATTTGACCTATCCAGTTGAAGCACCCTAGTTTCTCAAGTCAATTATAGCTTCCTTTTCCATATTGTCCGAGAGCATGGCTCTGCTAATCGTAAAAGGCGATTCAGAGAAAAAGTCAACCTCGCAATCATCAGCTAGTAAGAGCGGAGTATCTTACTTCCCAAACAAGAGGCGAGCTCTGGCAATCGTCGTCGGGGACCTTGCCCCCTTCCCTTGACGAACCCCCGGCGACGATGACAATGACACAACGAACGATGACAAAGACGATGACGACCGTGACGTGAGAAACCCCACTTCCTCCCCTTACCTGTGGCTGGTTCTGACCAGCATGGGCTCCTCCTCCCCACCCCCCTAAGGCTAGAGTGGTGCATTATGACCTAACGGTTGACGCGTCCTTAATCCAAATAAACAAAAAAAAAACTAAACTAATTTTCCCCAAACTCGTGCCTCGTATTCTAACACTGGTAGCCGACATCGATGCAACGTCACATTCTGAATGTACCAAATAATATGATGCCTTTCTTGCACACCTATCATATGATATCGTCGACAAACTAAAAAAAAGTTATTTTATAACTTATTTTACTTACTTTATTTAACTTGTTATACCATAAGTAATAATTATCTAACATATTTCACTTTTAAATAAATAAAAATAAAAATAACCACTACCGTATTTATCATTTTTTTAAAGTAAGAAAACATTAAAATGATGTCACATGCGGTGCAATAAGACGGTTCAGACCTCTCCGGTTTAGTGCCCAAGTATCTTACGTTGTCCTATTTAGATATCACATAAGATCTAATTTTGCCAAAAGTGGTTCAACTCTTTGGTGTCTAAGGTTCCTTTCATTTCTGTACGAGTAACAGTACACCCAGAAACTTGAGGCGAGCTATGGTAGTCGTCGTCGGGGTACCCTAACCATAACCATTACGACCTCCCCGACGACGATGACAATGACACAACGAATGATGACAAAGACGCTGACGACCGCGAAGTAAGAAACACCCCTTACTTTCCCTTACCGTGGCTGGTTCTGACCATCATGGGCCGCTCCTCCTCATATTTCATGGGCCAAGGCTAGAGAGGTGCATCATGATCTAACGGTTGACGGGCCCTTTAATCCAAATAATCTAAAAACTACTTAATTATTTGACTTGACTATAGGTAGACCTTATCTTGAAGGCCAGAATCTGAACTGATTGTCGGATATTTTATTATCACGATTTATGTATGTCAGCATCTTGGTTTAATTTTGATAATCCAAATAAACAAACCATAGTCTGTTAATGTGAGAACTAATTATTGCAGTGTCCAGTCTCACGACTGGTCTATGGCTAGGTCTAGCCAGCGTAGTTAAAAAACATTTATTAAAAACTTTCGTATTTAGAGTCGTCCCATTTAGTCACTGAACAAATTTTCAGAAGGGAACATGAAATATAAATCCGACCAAGCCAACCCTGTAGGCGCCGACACCATCAACGAGCGAGTAATGCCCAACCCGCAGACAGCGCCAAAATCAACAAGGCTGATTCGGAACAACATTAGAGTTTTTTTTGCCTCGTTGCTAGGACGGCCCAAAGTCACCGTTTACAAATTATACAGCCAAGAAACTGATGGCTTTGTTCCACAACAAAGTTTAAAAAACTTCGACTATAGCGGGCATCGAACCTGGACCTTCTCACAGTTCGTCTCCGTCTGGCAGAGGGTTGAACTCAACATTAGTACTCTTATGCTGATAGTGTAAGACGAGGACAGAGGCAAGTCCATCTCTCTGGCTCTGGCAGTGGTCGTCGGGTCGCCCCCCCCCTTGACTCCGCCTAGACGTAGACGACGATGACAACACATATGATAACAAGAACACAGATCCCCGCCCGTCAACACAGCGGCCCAGAGCTGGGCTCTGCTGGTCGTAACAGGCGCTGGCCTCGGATATCTCTTAACAGAGAACAGGCTGTTCCCAGATGTGCAAACGTAACGTACCTCTAACCGTGCATCATATGTTAGCAGAATGTACCAAATATGAGGCCTAGTGCACGCAATTTGATCTCTCCCAAACCTATGAAGAACTTCTACCCCGTCTGGGCCCGAGGTAGAATTGGCCCAGAGCATGGCTCTGCTAATCGTAAAAGGCGATTCAAGAGAAAAAGTCCACCTTGCAAACATCAACTAATAAGAGCGGAATATATAATTACTCCCCGAAACTAGAGGCGAGCTCTGGCAATCGTCGTCGGGGACCTTGCCCCATTCCCTTGACGACCCTCGACGACGATGACGACAATAACACCACGAACGATGACTAAAACAATGACGAACGCGACGTGAGGACCCCTTTTTCCTCCCATTACCCGTGGCTGGTTCTGACCAGCATAAGCCAATCCTCCCCCCCCCCCCCCCCCCCTCCTAGGTAAGAGTGGTGCATTATGACCTAACGGTTGACGCGTTTTTAATCCAAATAAATCAAAAACCAAGAACTTCTATCATATGATAACAGCGACAAACTTTCTTAATTTCTCATTCAAGGTTATTTATTTAAAAAATTTAATTCCCGGCAAACTCATTTTTTTATTCAAATAAAAAAAATTGCTATTACTTTTATCAAATTATTTAGTTTTATAAACTAATAAAAAATATAATAATCAAACACGCAAACAACTCTTTTCATTAACTTCGAATATCACTGGCGGAGCAATATGACCTATTCGGTTGAAGACTCCTAGTTTCTCACGTCGTAGTAGTAGACTGATCAAGTCACAGAATGTGTTTCGCTCCCAGTCTTGTAGTTAAGTCATTGAATATTCAGAAGACTTGACTGTTACACTACGGCTGAGTTTAGTTTAAAAACTATCTCAATCATCAGGTGAATCACCTGTTGTACGCTACAGTGTTGGCTCGAGCGTAAAGCGCGCGACTCTGACTAGGGAGGTACCGGGTTCAAATCCCATCGAGACTAGCATATCTGACTGAAGAGGTTTCCGAGATCTTCGTCAGTGGTTAGTGCGAATACAAAGGATTAAGTCCTATCAAACTGTACACCCTCTATCTCATTTATTAAATGATTTTAACGACGATATTCAAAATTTAAAAAATTAAGAGAGACAGAAATAAACCTAATTCTTAAATTGCACAAGACGGCGCACAATAGCCTATCCGGTTGACGCGCCCTCAGATCTTGACCATGTCGTTACCTGCTTCTTCACGGGTTCCAGAAATCTTTATCGTTCTACAATAATCAACTTAACAAAATTGTTTCCCCGTCTGCGACCGAGGTAGAATTGGACCACAGCATAGATCTGTTGATCATAGAAGGCGAGGAAAGAGTTAAAGCCCATCTCACAATCATTAGCCAATACGCACATACGTACGTATATTCCTCCCCGAAACTATAGAGGCGAGCTATTGCGGTCGTCTTCGGGAACCTTGTCCCCTTTCCCTTGACGACCATCTCGACGACGACGACCATGACAACACAAAACCCAGCAGAATGTTGGGGACCCTTCAGAGTGCAATTTTTGGCACGCCTTGGTCTCCACCTGACATTCTTGAAATGATTTCATAAAAATGTTTTTTCAAGAACAAAACCATTGTCGTTAAATTACATCCTACATATTTCAGCCTATATTTCAATTTATTATGTAGTGTAGGTTTAAATCGCAACGGATTGTAAATACTTGAGACGAATGTATGTTTAAAATTCCAATACAATCTGTTTAGCCGTTCTGGAGCAAAGTCACAGACAAAAACAGATCAAATGCCGTTTCAAATCAATTGTAGACTTCAGTTACTGCTCTTTCTCGTCTAATTAGTATTTTAAATAACAGGACTGTGAAATCGAATTTGGCATTTACCCAGATTGTTGTTTTTCTATTGTTGGTATTTCCTCAAAAATGACAAACTAATCTAATACGTTTATGAACATCTAAGCTGCATGCAGGCAGTGTATTCTATATAATATTTACTCAGTTACAACACAATTTTGTTGAGATAAGCTTATATGAAGAACTTCTATGATATGATAACTGCCACCAACTTTCTTGATTTCTCATTCAAAGTAATTTAATTATAACAACATTTAATTCTAATCAAACATTTTATTTTGTAGTAAAAGAATAATATTTATTTTCAATTATTATCTCCATATTTTCTTTTCTTATCTAAATGTAGTTTACAATATAATAATCAAACACAATTAACTCATTTCATTTACTTTCAATATCTCAGGCGGAGCAATATGACCTTACCGGTTGGAGCGCCTTAGTTTCTCACGTCGTCGTTGTCTACTGATATTTGTGTTTAAGCTTCGTGTAGGGTAGGGTTTCCGCAAATGGTTACCTGGCTATAATGAAACACTCTTGGATGCAGGGGCGGCTCGTGAGTTATTATTGTGGGGGTGCACATAATTTCGAAGTCATTCTGCGGGAAACAAAGGGGTCTGGGGCGCAGCCCCAGCCGCCGGAGTCGAAATATTTTCCAGACATTAATGGTCTAAAGTACCCGGAAAACGACTTTAGAGTACATTTTTCGAATTTATTGGTCGGAAAAAACTCCCCTATATGCAATTGTTAATTATAGAAAACCATCCAAAAAATTATTATTATATGCTTGATTAAAATATTACATACCCGAATAATGTCTCTCCATCTCCTCCGACACGCGCCTCAAACATCACATCGTATCGTTTTAAAAAACTGTTTAATTTTAGATCGCAAATTAACGAAGTCATATTATAGTATTTTTCACTTCACGGCACGATAATAATTTTAACACTTTTCGCTCACTTGAAAACTGCTGTTGATCTCACTTCACCAACCCTGTCGAGAACAACTTTCACTGGCTACTGACAGTGACCGGAGAGTGGGGGTGAATGAATGGCGCGAGCACAATACCAAGGCGTTTGAATGGAAGTAACGGTTTTGACCCTTGTGCACGTGCACAAAACCCAGCTATACCAGACGTTGTTTAACAAAAGACAACCTGAGGCTTGTTCTGCCGGCCTTTCCGTGTTAAAACCACGTAAAAATGTGTGCACACTCAGAGTGTCATCCCCCAGCGGCAGCACTTACTGCAGAATGACTTTTGCCGAATATGCCTTGCTCTGGGCCAGCGAAAATATCCATACAAACAATTAAACGATTTATTGGGAATATACGAGATTGGCTTCGAACCTTAAATTTGGAATTTAGTTCGCGCAAATATTTGGGGGTGCACGTGCACCTGTGCACCTATACACGAGCCGCCCCTGCTTGGATGAGATATTTGCAGATGTGGTTCATCCAATGAGGGTAATCGGGAGACGCAGACCCTGAGCCAGTGCTCTCGGCTGAGGCAGGAGATCCACACTGTAACCTTTTGGTCTGATATAACACAATTTCAAAGATATTTAAATATTAATTTGTTTTCCCACCTTTCAAATTGTATAATTATTTTGAATAATTAATTACATTTAATTAATTACATGAACTATTTCAGCCAATAATATTTCATTTTATTGTGTTATGACAATTTATCAGCCACGCGTAATAAATAAAAACTAGTGTTTGTGCTACGTATCCGCGTCGTCATGGCCAGCTGCGGTGATAACGTAATCGCTGTCCGTATGAACTGTGTGCAGGAATCAAATAAACATGTCACAGTAAATAATTTTATGCTTGGGAATGGAATGTTTTATCTTTCTCTCCGCTGCATCATCGTAACATTATCGGCAAGTGCACCGAACTCTGGTCATTCAGTGACGTCACACATGGCTTGTGGAGTGTGGAAACATTACTTTTATCAACATTTGCGCAACACAACTTGCACGTCCGTGCATAAATCTCCGACCGAATGACAGTCTCAAGTCGACTTGTATGCATCTTTTGAATGGTTGGTATCAATAAACTATCTGAGTTTCATCATGCAACTACGTCACGTTTTTTGAACCGTGGGACCGAAAACATACCCCCACTTCTGCCTAATCACCAGGGCCCCGATTCATGTACATTTATCCCGGGTATAGGTGGTATAAGGACGGTATAATGCAGGACATGGCAGGATAAGGCCTGGTTAAGTCTGGGCAACTCTCATCCAATCAGAAATTTTCAATCCAACAACAAGTACAACAAATGTTTTTTCCACTGCATTCCACAGCCATGTAAATCAGCAGATTTGCAAAAGAACACTAAAAATTTGCACCATCTTTTGTTTTCCATTTTTATTTATTGACAGAAGATTGCGTGAGATCATAAAAAGAAAAGAAAAGGCTTATTATTGCCGTAAATTTTGGAATAGCCTAGGACTATCGATACTATTGTTCATCTGCATAAGGCTTTAGTAATC
Organism: Sweltsa coloradensis; assembly: GCA_024449915.1. Classification (NCBI taxonomy): domain Eukaryota; kingdom Metazoa; phylum Arthropoda; class Insecta; order Plecoptera; family Chloroperlidae; genus Sweltsa; species Sweltsa coloradensis. The sequence continues at coordinate 23,896 of JAMZAV010003908.1, read as the reverse complement.
AAAACTAGTTATTTGTGCGGGATGTGTGTCAAAACAAGGTCGTGCAAGCCTAGGTTGCCTAGAGGCCAAGGGCTTGTCAAACGTGTTATGTTAGTATTAATTTTACCTAGTCCTATAGCCTAATCGAACTTTAGACCTACACTGTTGTATTATGAATAATTTTCTACATCTGGGCCTAGGCCCGAGACGGTTTCTGATTTGTTTTATGAGAGTAATGATAACTTTTCTCGTTTTATACATAGACGCAAAATTTAAAATATCCGTTATCTGTTTACGTATTTTCTTATCCTCGGTCGAGGCGGGATAAGTCTTCATGAATTGGATTCGGAGTTATACCACACTTATACCACCTAATTCTGCTTATACCGGGATAAATATGTACATGAATCGGGGCCCAGGGCGTAATAGAGTAAGCCAATTACAACACTCAATTTCCGTGACTACGTCACAAAATCTTCAGACGAAACGAACGCGAGCAGAGGAGGCTGATTCTTCAGAAACACACTTACTTGGTCTCTCGAGGAGACTTCACGTCCGGGTTGGGGTGGATCAACCAGGATACTTCTAAAGGCTTTCAAGGAGACCACACGTCTGGCTGGTTGCCGGAATCGCACCGACCGGACTTGGACTTGGACGAACGTCTGGAACTTGGACTTGGACGAACGTCTGAAACTTGGACGAACGTCTGGAAATTGGAACGTCTGGAACTTGGAACGTCTTGGACTTGGAGATTTTCTCGGATTTTTTGGACAACACATAGGCGGAGGCCTATACATGGACTGATGGGCGAGCTAACTTGGGACCACTGGACCTTAGAGCACTGAACGTCCCCGTACGGAATCGCTGCTTGACCCCTGGACCTGGTCAATATCTACAATATCTACAAATCTACGAATCGCGATAACACGGTAAAACAAACTTGCTATCTTCGAACGAACTTTAAAAAAAAACTTTTATAAAATGGCTGGCTAACTTTTTATTATTGAGAACTTTTTATTATTGAGAACTTTATTATTGGGAACTTTTGAGAATTTGATAACATGTTTTTGTAATTGTAAATGTAACATAACTTGATTTGATTCATTATAATTGTATTTTGAAACTGGTTTTGTTATTTTGTGTTAACCTTTCGTTGTCTGTCTGTCCCACTCAATATTTTATTTCAGTTTTTTTTATAAATTAAACTTCAGCAGTTGGCAAGACTACTGACTTGAGCTAGACCGGCGCACTACTCATCTAAGGTTGGTAATTGTTTTTCTCAACAGCTGTTTGACTTTGAGTGACAGTAAATTTGTTTGATTGTTTTTTTGATTTTTGATTTTTGATTTTGGATAGCTTTTATTGTTTTAATTTGTTGTGGGAAGGGCTATTTAGCGACAACACGGATTGTAATTATTCTTTCTTTAATATACTTGAAACAATATAATTAAACGAGGGAGCGGAGCGACCGAGTGTCTCCATTCAACTCGAACGGTTCTCATTCTGTGATTCTGTCTGTCTGTACGTCGAAAATCAGCCGAACCGCTGAACAGATTGGGCTGAAATTTTAAACAGACATCCGGTATGAGTTTATTGAGAACTGCTAACAAAATCAGCTAGATCCATTGCGATTTAATCCCACAATAAATAAAAATGTGATTTTTTAAATATCGAAAGCATTTGTTTAGTAGCAGCTATCGGGACCACATCTACGTGGCTTGCATGGCCTATTGGTAAGCATGTTGCCTACCGCACGGAGGGTTGGTGTTCGATACCCGTTGGGTGGAACTTTTTTATATTTTTAGACCGACATATTATTTTTGAGGGGTGTTAAATGGGAAATAAAAATGAGGTGAATTTGTTTTATATTGGAAATCTGTTAATGTTACACGCTTATACGTTTTGAACAAGATTCGCATTTTGAATGTTCAATTTAAACTAAAAACTCAAAGTCGTTGTTAAATGAGTGAGTAAGCCATATGTTGAGTACCCGGTATAATTCTCCATACTGAGCTGGATCCAGCCTTAGGTAAAGGGGAGGAAAGGGGATGTTCCCGGGTACTCAACACTTGGTTCACTCACTCGTTTAACAACGACTTTGGCGTTTCCCTAGTAATAAAACACACCATAAATTTATATCATTAACTCACAACATCAGAGGCGGAGCAATATGACCTAGCCGGTTGAAGCGCCCTAGTTTCTCAAGTCCTCGTTGCCCAGGTCTGCAGAACAGATTTATAATATTTTCTTCTATCCCTAAATTTACATTTTACTCATAATTATTTTAGTCAATATTTTTCACAGTAGGTTTATATTTCTTGTCCTAAATAATTTCGATGGTGACATTGCCTCCAAGCCCTGAAACAAGAGGATGAGATCTTGCAGTCGTCGTCGGGGATCCTTCCCCTTCCCCATCCCCATCATTTGATTTTCCTCTCTATCTCCTCTAGACTAGAGTGGTGCATTATGACCTAACGGTTGACTCTCCCTTATCTCAATAAAATATGACAATAAAAATAGGTCGAACGAAGCACATAATAAATTTCAAAGTTGTTCTGAATCGGCCTTGTTGATTCCGGCATTGATTCGCGGGTGTTCGCACTGTCCATACCACTGATTGCTATATTTCCTATTACAAATATCGATCTTTGGTTGGTTATCACTCACGCGTCGATTGCGTCGGGGCCTACAGGGTTGGCTTGGTCGCTTTGATTTAAAGTCCCCCACTGAAAATCAGTTATGTAACTGAGAGGGTAGACTCTAAATAAAATTTATTTATTTATTTATGTTATCTTTCTAAATTCTTTCTATTAATTTTGTCAACCTGCTTTTGTTATTTTCTTTTCGTTGGTCACTCGTCTGGGCCCGGGGTAGAATTGGCCCAGAGCATGGCTCTGCTAATCGTAAAAGGCGATTCAAGAGAAAAAGTCCACCTCGCAAACATCAGCTAGAAAGAGCGGAATATCTTACTCCCCGAAACTAGAGGCGAGCTCTGGCCCCCTTCCCTTGACGACCCCCCGGCGACGATGACAATGACACAACGAACGATGACAAAGTCAACGACGACTACGACGTGAGAAGCCCCCTTTTCTCTCCTTACCCATGGCTGGTTCTGACCAGCATGAGCTCCTCCCCCCCCCCCTTAGGCTAGAGTGGTGCATTATGACCTAACGGTTGACGCGTCCTTAATCCAAATAAACCAAATCTTTTCGTTGGTGTGTTTGGTTTTGTTATTGTTTTTAATTTCAGTTTGTAATTTATTCTCTTAAAAAAGGAACTCCAATCTGAGTTCCGAAACGTTGAGTGGCAATTAAAGTCAAGGAGTGGCGTGTTTCTAAAAATAGTTTAGGCCTAACACACACACACACATATATATATATATATATATATATATATATATGTTAAGTTATACTTTACGGAAATAATCACGCTTTATTGGATGTTTAAAACAAATATTTAATTAAAACTTCAACGTTTCAGAAGACTAGGCTTCCATTTTCAAGAAGAGTTGGTATAAAACAATAAAAACAAAACATCAGCAACACAATAAAAATATAAACAAACTTAACCTACAATTCTACAACATCAGTTGAAGAACAGAATCAGCCTGTGAGAAGGGTGACTAGAAGTCAAGCAAAGCGCTTAGCACAGTGATGTGGTTAAAAAGTTTTCACTGCACCTGATTTGCTTTTGTACTTACTATTTGGTTTGCCTTTGTAAGGCGGTTAAGTTTGTTTATATTTTTATTGTGTTGCTGATGTTTTGTTTTTATTGTTTTATACCAACTCTTCTTGAAAATGGAAGCCTAGTCTTCTGAAACGTTGAAGTTTTAATTAAATATTTGTTTTAAACATCCAATAAAGCGTGATTATTTCCGTAAAGTATAACTTAACATAAACCATGAATCACGAAAGCCTACAACAGAACATACCTATATATATATATATATATATATATATATATATATATATATATATATATATGTGTGTGTGTGTGTGGTGTTAACTTATTTTTAGAAATTAATTCATATATTTTATATATATATATATATATATATATATATATATAAACAATGTACAAAACAGACCAAAAATTAGACAGTTTTAAATTGGTGGCCGCATAGCTCAGTTGGTAAGAGCATAGCCCGGTAAGCTAAGGTCCCGGGTTCAAACCCCGGTGTAGTCACTTTTTTAATTTCTGTCTAAAGTACTAACATATATATATATATATATTTAATTTTAAGTTTTCGCGGGTATATGTTGAATAGTTATTACTGAATGGGGCTTTTTCCCGTGAATAATAACAAGGAGGTTCACACTTACCCCTCCCTGCCCGACGTTTCGGAGAAGTCACATTCTCCATCTTCAGGGCGACGTGTCGACAGAGACTTGTTGCCTTGGGCCTGTCCTGTCTGCGAGTGGACAGGCCCTAGGCAACAAGTCTCTGTCGACACGTCGCCCCTGAAGATGGAGAATGTGACTTCTCCGAAACGTCGGGCAGGGAGGGGTAAGTGTGAACCTCCTTGTTATTCTTCGTGGAGAAAAGCCCCATTCAACAATAATTATTTAATATATATAATATATATATGTATATTATATATGTGTTTTTATATGTGTTATATATGTATATGTGTGTTTTGCGTAGATTTTTTCGGATATAATGTGACATAATGAAATTATTTCGAGTTTTTCGAATAAAATAAGTTTTATTACCAACGTTTCGGACAGTTCTCCCTGTCCATTCTCAAGGTAACGACATACAAATTAAGAACCATTAAGTAAACAAACAAGGCAATAACAAATAATTAAAAAAAAACAAAACAAGTCACTGCAACTGGTCAGAATTGCATTTTAGATCTTTGATATACAAAATTTATATATTTCTTTTATTCGTGATTGGTTTCGGATGGAATCGTGATGCAAGTAATTTCTTGAATTCGGACGCATAAAAATTATTTCTTAATATCAAAATCCTTTTAGATCACGACAAACCAAGATGTAAAATATGTTACTTGAGCAAAATTTGAAATGTGTGCACACCCTACTGTATCATCTCCTGAGAACGATAAATTTTTTATCAAACAAAAATAAGAAACAACCGTATTTTATGTTTTCTGATTTACACCGTTTGATACTATTCTCCACATAATAATGGCATTGAAACCCAAAGTAAAAGCATAGGAGAAGAGAGCTTTGTACACCTATTAACACGCACATCCACCAACGCGATTGTAAATACCGTCCACGACGCGGGCCTAGTAACCGTGTCGATAAAGAAGTTTCTCCGTTGGAACTTCTTTGTCGACTCTTCTAGAACCAAACACCTTAGAACAATAATAATGTTAGGCACGGAGGTTCTTTCATCTGAGCTCTTTGCTCCGACGCCAAGACCAGGGCCACATGGAGCCGGATTGTGGGGAAAAATACACAGTAACGGGAGAAGAAATACACTTTTTATTAACATCTAGACATTTTAGAATAAGTTGCCCAATAATAACTATGGTAATATATTATAAAAATGTAAACAATAATTAATAAAAATAAAACTATTGCGCACTATTGCGGAGCACCACAAATGCGTTATTTGGCGCAGCCGCGTAGGAAAATAATGTTTTATATTAAGTGGGCTGTGGATAAGGCATTGTTGAGAACAGACGCCAGTTTTTGTCTGTCTTGATTGGATTTCACACCTTCAAAGTCGTGTTTGATTTCTCTGGACTGAATTACATTTCATTTTGTAATTCGGATAGAAGATTAATAACAGTTTGTGTTAATAACGAACGAAGAAGTTCTCTCGAGTTTGGAGGATGTTTGTAGGTCGATCCGTTCGTATAGATAAGTAGGAATCTTATTCTTGGATTTGGTCATCGGTTTATTGCCTGGTCTGGTTGGTTTTGTATCTGCCGACAATATTCAGCAAGCCAGACATCGATATTTTGAAAGTGGGTTACTTTTCTCTTGTAACTCATGGATGTCAACGCTAAAATACCTATTTTAGTTCTATTTGTTTGGACGTTTGTTCTTTTCAAGCTCACTCTCCCTGCGATCGAATGCTGGTTCTGTCCATCACATGCATGTCTTACCAATCCCCGGGGAAGAATTTGGCCCAGAGCATGGCTCTGTTAATCAAAATGCCTCGGAAGAGATAAATTCCATTTTGCAAACAAACGCTAGCAATTAGAAGATTTTTCCCTGAAACTAGAGGCAAGCTCTGGCAGTAGTACTCGGGGACCCCCCACCCCCCGAAACCCATGACGACCTTCCAAAGACCCAAAGACGATGACGACTGCGACGAGAGAACCCCCCCTTTCCTCCCCTACCCATGGCTGGTTCTGACAGCTTGGGCTCCTCCTTCCCATATCCCCTAGGCTAGAGTGGTGCTTTATGACCTAACTGTTATTGCAGTCACTACAGTTTCTTGCAAGTTGTTTTAGTGTAATTCAGGAAGCCTACTCGGCAAGTTGCAGGCGAACTCTTAGCCCAGGGCATGGCTCTGCTGATCCTAATTGACGAGGAAAGAGATGGAGTCCAGCTCTGGCTAGCGACGCGAGAGACTTCCTCTTGAACCCCCTGCCCGTGACTGGTTCTGTCCAGCACGATGATGGTTCCTTCCACATCGGCTAGGTTATGGGGCACATTATGACCACACGGTTGACGCGCCCTTGAATCCAAATAAGCTGAGCGGGCAGCTTGCGACAAGCAACGTCAAGGCAAGAGGTTCCTTATAAGAGCAATATATATTTCGCTGTAGGCAGCCGTATTTGCGTCTGATTTATCTTCTGGTAGGCCTAATATAGCGATTAAACAATAAACAACAGGACCAGAATTCCAATGGCCAATTAACATGTGTGGTTAAATCGTCGTTTCCAATCAAGTACATAACTTTACTTTTGCTGTTACTATCATTTTATCATTAAGTTATCTTCTATAAACTTAGCAAACAATAAAAAATAAAACAAATATGCAACTTAATTTTGTAATTTTTAATATCACAGGCGGCGCAATATGACCTAACCGGTTGAAGCGCCCTCGTTTCTCAAGAACTTAAGTTATCGGTTAACGTTCGAATCGGACTCAAAAACATCAGTTCTATAGCTAAGGAATGTGTAAACCGTGATTTTGGAGCCGTCCTAGCAACGAGGCACATAACTAATGACGTATTTCATTGGCATGCACTGAGTGCGCATGTAGTTCGCACTGAAACGTCACGGTGACGTTATTTTACCCGCCGAGTTCTGCACTCATGCAGTCTAGTTTAGTCCCCAATGGAATAAGAATTATCAAAAATCGTGCAAAAATGGCGTCCTTTTCAGACGCTGATCAGTTAATAGGAGTAATTAAACGTGACACTAAAATACCATATCAAATGGCCCGACAACAAGAACCTTTTTCGAAACTAAAACGATAATAAAACAAATTATTAGACCTAGGCCTTACTTCGGCTTAATCATGATTCTTGTCTACAGGGAGTATAAGCCTAGGCCCTAGCTCTAGGCCCTAGCCTTTGGATCCCGTCTGGGCCCGGGGTAGAATTGGCCCAGAGCATGGCTCTGCTAATCGTAAAAGGCGATTCAAGAGAAAAAGTCCATCTCGTAAACATCAGCTAGTAAGAGCGGAGTTTCTTACTCCCCAAACTAGAGGCGAGCTCTGGAAATCGTCCTTCCCTTGACGACCCCCCGGCGACGATGACAATGACACAACGAACAATGACAATGACGATGACGACCGCGACGTGAGAAACCCCCTTTCCTCCCCTTACCCGTGGCTGGTTCTGACCAGCATGGGCTCCTCCTCCCCAGTTCCCTTAGGCTAGAGTGGTGTATTATGACCTAACGGTTGACGCGTCCTTAATATAAATAAACAAAACAAAACCTAGCCTTTGGGCTTATAATGGTGCGATATAAACCCAAAGCCCTATCTAAAGGCCTATAGCCTAGGTCCTAGCCCTAGTCCGAGCAATAACATACATACTCGCGGTCAGAATAGCTGCTAATTAACGACATCGTAAATTATGTTACCCTATAATATTGTATTGTTCACTTCGTTTGAGTTTAGCATATTATAATAACAAATCTTCTTCATCGCTGCTGTCTGACGTTTCCATATCTCCAACAACAAAAACAAATGTCCCGCGTCAAATTGTCCGCCATATTGCACTCGATTTGTCGCACTGACCCTTGAAGCCAGTGCGACTCAGTGCGGGTTTTTATGCACTCGCCGAGTGCAGTGCGTCCAATGGAACACGCGAAAGTTGACGTAATGCGAATTTAAAATCCCAATGGAACATGACAATCGCACTCAGTGCGCACTAGTGCGGCCAATGGAATACGCGATAATTCTACGGTTGTTCCGAATCAGCCATGTTGATTCTGGCGCCACATACAAGTGGTCCAGCTTGATTGATGGGCTTTCCTAGTGAAATATGCCGGTGTCAAGTTGATGTGTGTTGATGGTGTATGTATTCAGTTCCTATTACGTTCAACTTGCTGCCTTCCTCACTGAAATCCTTGTCTTACATCTCAAGAATTAAAACAGAACTAAAATCACATCTTCTTTCTCACACGTTTTGACAGTGTATTTCTATTTTTAACTCTTTGTTATGTCTAATATTTTTTTTTTTGATTTCACAAACTAACTTTATATGTCATGCAAACATGGTATTTATACAAACTTGTTCTTTCGAGTTTATTTTGGTTCTCTGTCCCGTTCTCTGTATATCACCTTATATAATTTATAAATTGTCTTTTCCACCCCACAGTTAAGCCATGATCAGGCTTTGTGGGTTTTTTGATTTTATACATGTTAGATTTATTTTTGTATTTAATATTATTTTGTTGTTCAACTTCTCTTAATACGAATTTGAAAATTTAATAATTTTTTATGACGACTACGACGTGAGACTTCCCCTTTCCTCGCTTGCCCGTGGCTGGTTTTGACCAGAATGGGTCTTTCCTTACCCCGTCTGGGCCCGGGGTAGAATTGGCCCAGAGCACGGCTCTGCTTATCGTGCAATGCGATTCAAGAGAAAAACTCCACCTCGCAAACATCAGCTAGTAAGTGGAGAGTATATTACTCCCCGAAACTAGAGGCGAGCTCTGGCAATCGTTGTCGAAGACACCTCCCCCTTACCTTGACGACCCCTCGACGACGATGACAATGACACAATATACGATGACAAAAATTATGACGACCGCGACGGTAGAAACCCCACTTCGTCCCCTTACCCGTGGCTGGTTCTGACCAGATGGGCCCCTCTCCCCACACCCCCTAGGCTAGAGTGATGCATTATGACCTAACGGTTGTCGCGTCCTTAATCCAAATAAACATTGAGCATGTCTCCCCTGGAGGAAAGGGATGAACTAGGACCGGGAGCTCTAAAGTGTGGGCTGACTTTGATTCCTTCCTCATAAGTATAATATATAGTTATACACCCATATCAGTGGCGATTTACAACAGTTAAAAAGTACTAGGCCGCTTCGCAAACGCTTTTTTTAGTCGCGTAGATGGATGAGCTTTTTGTAAGTTTTTAGTTTGCGTGGGACTACTTTACCATTGCAAGTGCTTTTTTAATACATTGTAGGTGATTGTTGTCAAGTTTCTATTGTTACTTGTTAATTGTTATTATAAACTTTAAAAAAATCGTATTTAAACCTTTATTCTATGGATTCTAACTAACTTTTCCAACTTTTTCTTTCAAAAAGCAATACATCACCATTCATTGATGTTCATGTAAAATATGAACGTTGTAGCCCCACCCGTTTGGTCAGAATCGGCCCAAATGTCACGAAAATATCGCACTTAAATCGAAAAAAATAGTAAAAGTACGATATTCATGAGAAATATTTCTTCGATTGTACCCAAAAACGTGGCAGGTCTAAGTTCAGAGATTTCAAAGTTCCCCTCCAATTTCCATCAAAATCACATATGCCGTTTGCCCGGTAGAGAGCGAACAGACAAAAATACAAACAAACAAAAATGTTTAAAAAAATAAAACAAAACAAAACATAAAATATTGGAGCTAAATTTTTTGAGAAGTCAGTGAAATTGAAGTCTTCGCTTCGCTCATCCAATAACAAATAATACACGTGCATGAATTGTAATGGATTTTTTTTTGTCAATTTTAAAACTATCCCGCGTCTGGGCTCGTGGTAGAATTGGCCCAGAGCATGGCTCTGCTAATTATTGTACAAAGTGATTCAGGAAAAAAAGTCCATTTCGCAAATATAAGCTAATAAGAAGGGTAGTTTTTACTCCTTGAAACTAGAGGTAAGCTCTGGCAGTCGTCGTCGGGGAACCCTTCCTCTTCCCTTGACGACCTCCCCGACGACAACGAAGACCAATTAACAAGACGAACGATGACAAAGATCATGACGCCCGCGACGTGAGAACCCCCCCATTCATCCACTTACCCGCGGCTGGTTCTGACTAGCATCGGCCCCTCATCCCCATTTTCCCTAGGCTACACAGGCACAATATGACCTAACGGTTGACGCGCCCTTTATCTAAATAAAGTAATAGAATTGATATTTGATTGTATATCTTTATGTTGTACACGGATAAAAGTTATGATGACAATATACTAGCGATAATTCGTTTGTTTTCATGTGTATTTACATTTATTCATTTCCTTTGGTTCATCTATTTTTTTCGTTATTCTTAGAAAACAATGGAATCATTTGAAAACACCATAAACTCATTTATTAGTTTACAATATCACAGGAGGCGCAATATGAACAAACCGGCAGACTCCGCCTAGTTTCTCACGTCGTCGTTCGGAATTCCCATTGCAAGCGTCTTGTTCCCTGAATGGACCTATTAAAACTCGATGTAGAAATTATCGATTTCTGTGAATAATTATGGCACAAGCTGAAAAATTAAAAGACGGGTGCCGAGTGTCTGTGTTCTCAGCTGGAGCTGCCCTTGTTCCTGGTTGGTGATGAACCCCCTCCTCGGGACTCGACTGGAGCTGCAGATTCCCAGTTCAGTTTATAAACTAGTTTTGTCTGGTTGTGCAAAGTCCTCTTCAGCTGAAATGTTGTGTGCGTCGAGGAATGTGGTGCGTGACATTTGAATGTACATTGTCACTAGCGCGTTACATGTACGTGCCTGATCACTGTTTGTACAGGGCCTATACACACGGTTTTATCTCTGACTTCTCAAGACAAAGAATGTGTTTCACCCCACACTCCCCTGTAGTTACGTGATTGGATATTTAGAAGTATTGACTGTTAAATCATTAACCCCGTCTGGGCCCGGGGTAGAATCTGGCCCACGGCTCAGCTAATCATAAAAGGCAAGGGAAGAGATGAAGTCCATCAGCAAACATCAGGTGGTATGTAGGGAGAATTTCACCGACGACGACAGTGACAACACGAACTAAGACAATGACAATGACGACTACGAGGCTAGAGCCCCCACTTCCTCCCCCAACCGTGGCTGGATCTCACCAGCATGGGCCACTCATTCCCACATCCCCTAGGCTTGAGAGGCGCATCGTCATCGTCGTCGTCATCGTCGTCGTCATCGTCATCGTCATCGTCATCGTCATCGTCATCGTCATCGTCATCGTCATCGTCATCGTCATCGTCATCGTCATCGTCATCGTCATCGTCATTGTATTCATTATATTCTTTTCTTTTATAATCATAGAAAACTAAAGAAATATCAATCACCCCATAAACTCATTTAATTTACTTTCTTTGTCACAGACGGCGCAACATGCCCTAACCGGTTGAAGCGCCCTAGTTTCTCACGTCGTCGTATTAGGCGATGATCAGCCTTGTGTAATAATCGTAGTATATTTAAAATTTTAATATGTTTCTGTAATTCTGTAACTGTCATGAAGTGTTGTAATGATGTAGTGGTTTGAAGAATAAGAAGGTGTAACATACCTTAATTCCGTTATCAATAAAGACGAAACTCAATCAATCAATTTGGCACCGAGCCTGGTTCTGCTAATCGTAACCGGCGAAAAAACAGGAAAACGTCCATGACGCAAACGTCAGTCAGAAAGGGAAGCACATATTTCTTTAAACTAGAGGTGAGCTCTGGCAATCGTCGTCGGGGACACCTTCTCCTTCCCCTGACGACCTCTCAAGTTGATGACAATGACACAACGAACGATGACGAAGACGATAACCACCGCGGCGTGAGAAACTTCTCTTCCCCCCCACCCCCTAGGCTAGAGTGGTGCATTATAACCTTACGGTTGACGCGTCCTTAATACAAATAAACCAAAATCAATAAACCAAATCCATTTTTTAACGAAACCAATACCTCCATCAAAAACTAGAGGCGAGCTCTGTCCGGCGACACTTACCCCTTCTAACCCCCTACCCTACCTCTTACCCCTTACTATGACAATTCGGAGACAAACTTTCTTAAACATTCATTTGATTTTTTTTTAAATGGTCTAAACAAACAATCTTACACATACAATGTCACAGGTGGCGCATTATGACCTAACTATACACTTGTTTAATTTTTTTAATTTTCATTTAACTTGCGTAGGCCTACGACATTCGTATTGGACAGGATGGGATGGCCGCCACGCTTTCTTGTGACGGAAAATTTCCCATTAAGCATCGTTTTATGCTAATCCGCAACATTCGGATCTTATCCTCAGTTTTCGCAGCCCTGGGGTACAAATTTACAGCATTTACTTGTGATAGATCTGAGGTTTTCCGAAGGAAAGAAGAACTCGTGTCCATAGTAAAAACAAGACCTTGGAGACAAGAAAATCCAGTTTTCGTGGCACGAATGCAATGTTGCCAAGTCAATGCACGAGTTTTCGTGCGCTCGTGTGATTAGTTTTTCCATAAACTGCAGACACGAATTCGTGCGAACAGAAATTCCCGACCTTGCAGGCACGAGTATCGTGTCGTGGCAATAGAATTTCCAGGATTTCGAGGCACTACTTTTTCGTGGCAGTAGTTCTTAATGCAGCAGCACACAAGATACTCGTGTCTATAGAACAGGCCATAAATTTTGTTTTGCTATTAGTATCATCATTATTATCATTATCGTCATCATCATCATTTTATTTTGATATATATATACACTTAGAAAACAATCTAATCATCAAACACACATTTAACTCATCTCATCAACTTTCATTATCACAGGCGGCGCAATATGACCTAACCTGTTGAAGCGCCCTAGTTTCTCACGTCGACTTGTTTCGCAACAACAACACAACTCCCTATCAACCACTGCCACATACGTGATACACCCAGACATGGTGTACGGCACAGACAATTCTCGCCCCCCCCCCCAGACAATTATTCTTCGAATCATCTATTTCGTCTGGTTTTCCTGTAGAATTGGCCAAGAGCATGGCTCTGCTAATCGTACTTTCTGTTAATCAACGGAACTCCTCCTTAAACACTTGAAAGATTTGTATTTAAAATAAATCAACCTGCGGCACAAATGTGGAGGATATTTTCCCCCTTCACCCCCACCCCCCCTACCTTTCGATACCTCATCTATGTTTTCTAAATCAAAACCATTGTCGTTAAATAATTTCTACACATTGGCAGCCTTTTTTTTCAATTTATTATTTCTTGTTGATTAAAATCGCAATGGATCTAGCTGATTTTGTAATAGTACTCAGTAAATTCGTACCGGATGTCTGTTTAAAATTTCAGTGCAATCTGTTCAGCGATTCGTCTGATTTTCGATGTACACACAGACACACACACAGAATCACGGAAATGCCATATTTCTTGAATGTAAAATCCTGAGTCGCTCCGCTCCCTCGTCTAATAATGTACGTATGAAATAGTAAGATATATGCACACAGACGCAAACAGGCACAAGACAACAAGACAACAAGATCCAAGAAATCTCACAAGAAGGGATAATGGAGGGTCACACAGTGGATGAAGGCGAGGTACTTATTCTGGGGGACTCGATGATAAAAGTAGCGAGTAAGGTGTGCGAATCAAAGGGTTGTGAAGTGGGCGTATACACGGGAGTCAGAGTGAGTGAACTTAGTAACATTATTCAGAGAAGAGAAGATAAAAGTGAGCCTAAAGTTATAGTGATTCACGCGGGCACAAACAATGTTTGGCTCAAAGCTAGACATGAAAAACACGTCATGGTTCAAAGAATGAACTGCTGAAGCTGGGACATAAAAAATAAAAAACATACTCACTGGATAGTGAGTGGAGTAATCTATAGGAAAACGATGTCAACGACGGAACTATAGATATGATTTAACGATAGCCTTCAATGGGTATGTAAACAAAACAATGCTACGTAGTTAACCCGAACATGTGTATATCTCACAATGAGGCGGCCAGGGATGGTATTCCCCCTCAACTACAGAGGCGGTAATTTTACCTCGGCCAATTTCTTAGCAAAAACATATACAATGCTCTTGAAAAGACTGGTTCGGAAAACGAGTAACTTTAGGGGGAGATAAACAAGTAATTTATGTCCACAGAATAACCGCGCTAGAAATGTGTTTAGTATTTTAAATGTAAACATACAGGCCCTTGGGTAATTGTACAAAAAGATTTAGAAATTTTATCAAAGAATTAAGTGATATCCAGATGTAATGCATTCAGGAGCACTGGCGGAGAGATAATGAACTTGGGGTGGCTACTCTAAGGGTTTAAACGGACCTCCGATCGGATATTGCAGAAACATATTTAAAAGGGGTGGTGTTTGTATGTACATTAAAAACGAATTTAAAAACAGATATACTAATAAGAGAAGATCTTAATAAAAATTCAACTGAAAAACATTTTGAGTGTATTGCGGTTGAGCTTCCTGATATAAATGTGTTATTGCGTCAATGTATCGTACACGTACCCAGATGGAGACATTAAAAACATTTCTCTCAAAAATAGAAAATTTCTAAACAAGCTCCTTTACGAAAAAAAAGACAATCATTTTATGTGGTGATACTAATATTAACCTCTTAATAGATACTAATAACAATATGATTTTGTTACTTTACTTGATACTTTCAACTTGAAACCACTCGTTAACACACCAACTAGGTGCACTTCGCCCCTCAGAAACCTTAATCGATAAAATTTACAATTGCGTACCTCAGGAACGTGTGTAGTTTAGATAATTTAAAAACTTATTTTTCAAAATCACAACGCTCTAATTGCAAAATTTGCCCCTTTTCCATAAACATTAAGTTATCAGTTCAAAATCAAGTATCAAAAAAAGTTTTGCATGTATAGTAAAAGAAATTATGCAACCTTTTATCAACATGCTAGCAAATGAATCTTGGTTGGATGTAATGAATGATAAATGTCTGGAGTCACAGGCCGAAAAACTAGTAACAAAAAATTTACTTATTCTTAAAAACAAGCATTTTTCCCCTAAAAACTAAATAAACCAACGAAAAAGCATGACTCGAATTTGGGTAACTCAAGATCATTAATTAAGCCAAACTTTGAAAAATTGATAAAATTGAAAATATGCACCAACGGGCGAAATACTAAACATTTTACAGTTATAAACAAATATTTCAAGGGTAAAAAAAGGCAAGCCAAAAAAATGTACTTTGGGTGAGCAAAACCCAAAAATCTCATAATAAAGTAAGGACGCATGAATATAATTCGTAAAGAATCTGGGAAAGAACTGCGCCAAGCGTAACATAAATGTTTTTCAAGGCCGTTTCATTTATACGCCGTACGAGGTAGCAATATTTAAATCTAGGTGCCCGTTAGGGCGCCGCACCAAGCCGGTGCCACACATAGCACCTATACACCAAGCAGAGTTGGGTGATTTCTAGTGTTACCCAGCCGTTCATGTAAAATGATGTGAACTTGAAAACTATCACAACGAGGGATTTAGGTACCTGACAACACATGCCAAATTTATTGGGGACGACCATCCTCTTGTGAAAAATGTTCAAACTGCTCAAATCATTTAAGGATGTTAGCTACGCTAGCTCTGTAGCTATGTAACATCTAATACGTCGGCCGCGATTTCTGACCAGACGGGTGGGGCTACAATGTTCAATTTTACATGGACATTAAGGTTATAGAATGATAGTCTTTTTTGAAAAAAAAGTTGAAAAAGTTTGTTGGAAGGCTTCCAAAATAAAGGTTTTAAAATAAGCCTTAAACACTTGGCATATAATCAACAAGTAACCATAGTTACTTGACACTTGTTGACGGTAAAAAAGCAGAGTTAGGCGGGAAAGTGCGATACGTAAAAAAATTGGCGGACTTTTAAAAAATTTTCTTCTTTGTGTGGAACGAGAAAAGGTTCATTATACTCTCATAAAACAAATCGGGAAACCGCCCCCTGGCCTAGGCCCAGATGTAGAAAAATTATTTATAATACAACAGTGTAGGTCTTAAAGTTCCTTTTTGGCTATAGGACTAGTAAAATTCATACTACATTAATGTTTGACAAGCCTACCCAAACCCTATGCCAGCACAACATTGTTTTGATATGAATTTGCTCAACTGTTTGTTTACATAATTGCAACAATCAAATCATTTCATACAACTTGTCTTTCGATTGGCCCGCGTTTATGAAGGCACTGCCATCTAGAATAAATATAGAACTTTTTCGAGCTCTTTGCTATACGCAAATCTTTTTAAAGTGTTTGGATTTCGTGATACTCTTTCAACCATAGACATCCTATATAATTGGCTAGACCAGCAGTCGGTGGT
Organism: Sweltsa coloradensis; assembly: GCA_024449915.1. Lineage (NCBI taxonomy): Eukaryota > Metazoa > Arthropoda > Insecta > Plecoptera > Chloroperlidae > Sweltsa > Sweltsa coloradensis. The sequence continues at coordinate 7,269 of JAMZAV010003908.1, read as the reverse complement.
CCACTTCCGGTACAATTAGAAGCCATCTTAAATGACATTTTACATGTTAATCAAATGGGAGCGATTTGTGGCCAAATAGTTCTCAAGATTGCCGACCGGGGTTGACAGGTAGCATACTAGCCTTTAACACCAAATGATTACTAAATTCCCTTTATGCAATCACTTCGTATTGTTTTTTTTGTTTAATACCATGCTGCACAAGCTAAAACCATATCAAACAATCCAGTAAAATACTTATTGCTTTAAAAAAGCATAAATTAAAACACCCAATCGCCATCTTGAAATGGGCCGGTTGCGTCTTCCATTTGCTACGCTCGCGCCTGTGCGGAGGTATAGGAGACTGCTAATCTAGCCTATATAGGGGTTTAATATCAAATGCTTTCAACTCAAAACCCCCCATGACGTTTTCCACGATACCGTTCAAGAATACCAATTCCTTCGAAACAAAACGACTTCGTTTTCAAATTGCGTTTTCAACTCATCTCCCACGAACTCAAAAATTGGGGTCCAGTCCTTATACCGTCGTTATACCATGGTTTTAACCACCTATACCCAGGATGTACATGAATCCGGGTCTAGATATTTTACATCCTATATTGTTACTGCTAATACCATAGAATTTAAATAAAATTTTTATAAAAATATTATATTTTAGCAAATAATTTTGTAATGGGAACTTGAAAAAGTAATGAGATCACACACATAACAAAAACTTGTAGAAATACAGCCCAAACCTTACACACTCAAAAGGAATGAGATCTAAAAAAAAGGGCCAAGCTCATCTACCCTTCCACATAACGTACAGTGTCCCATAACAGCATCCTCGAAAAGCTTGGCAAAATAGAATTTGCATGTTAACGTTTAAATTAATTACAAAAAAAGAACTTTGATAAACTATTACGTTAAATTAATAATCGCAAATTCTATTTTGAAAAGCTTTTCGAGGATGCTGTTATGGGACACTGTACGTTTATGTGGAAGGGTAGATGAGCTTGGCCCTTTTTTTAGATCTCATTCCTTTTGAGTGTGTAAGGTTTGGCTGTATTTCTACAAGTTTTTGTTATGTGTGTTAAGTCTTACATAGAAGTCGCAAAAAACAATCATATATTGACAAGTGCAAAAAACAGAACTCGCGTTAAATAAATTAAATGCTTCTTCTACTCGTTGTAGCAAATCTATGTTTGTAGAACCGACGACATCGAAAGAAGTAGTAGATATAATCAAAGAAATGAAATGCACAAGCACAGTAGATATTTTTGGAATAAACTCAATGGTAGTTAAACGTGTAGCTAAGTTTGTTGCTCTTCCGCTAGCAGAAATATGCAACAATTCTTACAGACAGGACAATTTCCTAAATGGTTTAAATACACCAGGACTATTCCAATTTTTAAAAAAGGTGACAAAACATGTGCCAAAATTATAGACCTATATCGCTCTTGCCAATATTTCAAGAGTGCTAGAAAAAATTATGGATAGAAGACTAGAAAGTTTTCTAAACAAAAATAAAATAATAAACCCCAATCAGAATGGCTTCAGGAAAGGTAGATCTACACTTACAGCGGCATTTTCTTTGACGGACATGATCTTAAAATCATTAGATAACGGCGAAAAAGTTTTAGGGCTGTTTTTTGACTTATCGAAAGCCTTCGATACAATTAATCATTCAACTCTCCTTCAGAAAATGGAATTTTATGGTATACGCGGTATTCCTCTGAAATGGTTCCAATCTTATCTCGAAAATAGACAGCAGTGTGTTGATATCACCTACTATAATAAGGAAGCAAATAGAGAAGAAATAGTTAGATCAGATTGGAGCACAATTGAAACGGGAGTTCCACAGGGGTGCATCTTAGGTCCTAACATGTTTAATTTGCATACTAACGATTTGCCACCGAATGTGTCTTTGGGATTATTAATTCAATTTGCGGATGATAGTAATCAAATCTTAACTCATGCTGAAACGAATGAACTGGAACTGTCGGCAAATTATTCTATCAAGGAAAATAACGAATGGTTTCAAGTAAATGACCTTTCTATCAATAATACAAAAACAGTACTAGTTAACTTTCATACGAGTAAGGGTGAGATTATAGAAAATTTGAATGTATAGTAGTGGAAATGATGACACGGATAATATCCCTATATCAAAGGATGCTAACTTTTTAGGATTGTTCTTAGACAGCAGCTTAAACTGGAAACAACATGTACAAAAACTAGCATCCAAGCTAGCACTGCAATGCTTTGTGTTGAAGAAAATGAATCGTCTGGTGAATGACACAACTGTAAGATCTATATACTTCTCATACTTCAATGCTATTATGTCCTACGGAATTGCACTTTGGGGAGACTCAACCGACAGTAACAAGATATTTATTCTACAGAAAAAGGCAATAAGAGCAATTACGAAATCTGGAAATAGGGATAGCTGTAGGCCACTTTTCAAAAAACTGAAAATTCTACCCAAGCCATGTGTATACATTTATGATGTTATAACATTTATTCACAAAAATCTTAATTTATTCACCTGTACTTCAGATGTCCATAATATTAATACTAGGAATAAGAATAATTTAAGATCATTAAAATGCAATCTGTCGATGCGACAGAAAGGGCTTGCAGTATCGGGCATTAACCTTTATAACTCCATTCCATCAGAATATAAAAACCTTAATGATCATATTAAATTTAAGAAAAAAATTAAATTGTTTCTCATGGAAAGATGTTTTTATTCAGTGGAGGAGTTTAAATTGGATTCTCAAAATCAAATCTAAATTAAACAAAGGTTACTGATGGATTTTTAATGTAACTCCCAATTTTAAAATTTAAATTATGTTATTATGTTATTATGTCATATTATGTTTATATGGTTAAAGTTTATCTCATTATTATAAATATTAATAATCTGACAACTCAAATGTTCAACTCATTTATATATTATGTAAATGTATATATGAACCAAAAGAGGCTAATAAATATAATATACTATACTATACTAACCTATACTCTTTGACTTGTGCCGAGTTGGTAGGTGTTGCTTTGTGAGCACTTTGTCCGCCTGCTCCGCGTGTTGAATACAGAGAAGTTCCCAACATCAGATTATCTCTTTAGTTTGGTGGGGGGGTGTTACTTATGAGGTGCATTTCAGAGAGTGGGCCACGGACAGATTTATTGGGCGGAGGGGGAAGGGGTTGCAATCGATGTAGCGGGTTGGGCCTGACCTTTCATGTGTATTAACTCGTCATTCATTACTTTCGGATAATCTCTTTTATTTATTTTTAAAATTAGAAAACAATATCATCAAACACACCATAAACTCATTTGATTAACTAACAATCTCACAGGCGGCGCAATATGACCTAACCGGTTGAAGCGCCCTAGTTTCTCCCGTCGTCTGTTTCCGCACTAATCATCTTGACCCCACGGTCGTGGCCCACTGGTCGCGTCACCGTCCTCTACCTGGTACAGATGGCGCACACGATGACACAGACCACGACGTGGGGGAACCACCAACCACCGCTCTAAACATATTACTCCCTTTCCCTCTGTCCTTTGCCTGAGCCCGGCCTGATTCCGCCCCGGCCCCTTGCCCCCGGCCACCTTCTCCCATGCCCACCCCATGCTTGTGGCTGGTTCTGACCAGCACAAGCCTGTCCACCCCGCGTCTCCCCACGTCATCCCTTACGTTCCTCCCATTTGGAAAATATATAGTTATAAACTAACAAATAAACTACATTATCACAGGAGGCGCAAATGACCTAACAGTTGACGCGCCCTTTAACCTGAAAAACATTAAAAAAATTATAATTTCCAATTCTGCAAATCACCCGAACTCCTTCTATAAAACTTAAAAACCACTTTAAAAAAAAAATTGGATTAAGGACGCGTCAACTGTTAGGTCATAATGCAACAACTCTAACCTAGGGGAAGGAGGGGTTCCATGCTGGTCAGAACCAGCCACGGGTAAGGGGAGGAAAGGGGCTTCTCACGTCGCGGTCGTCATTGTCCGTCATCGTTCGTGGTGTTTAATGTCGTCGTCGTCGTCGTCGTCGTCGAGGGGTTGCCAGAGCTCGCCTCTATTTTCGGGGAGTAAAATCCTACCCTTCATACTAGCTGATGTTTGGGGACGTGGACCTTTTCCTCTCAATCACCTTTTACGATTAGCAGAACCATGCTCGGGGCCAATTCTACCCCGGGCCCAGACGGGATTAACACCACTTTAAAGATTCATATTTAAAATAAATCACCTGCGGCACAATTTGTGGTGGACCTGCCCCCCCCCCCCCCTTGCGATATATATTCCTGCGTTAACGCCACTGTGTGCGTGTCATGAGATTCGATTCGAAACCCCCCGATCACTTGGGTGTACGCCACTGCTAGTGAGAGTATCGCATCCGCCTGTGCAGTGTGCATTCTACCGGGCAGAGTGCAGCACATGACTCACTGATGCACCGGCAATCCCGACAAGTATAGGCTTCGTAGAGTCAGTAACGAACCTTCCACGGGCGAGGGAGGTCGCAGCTAGAGGGTAGCGCGACGGGATGTTCTAGTGTTATACCGTGTGTTATGTTCATAGTGTTCGTGCAGCTAGGTCTAGTGCGACGATAAGTGATAGACAGTGTGCTATTGTAGTAGCGTGCGTGTAACAAGGGTTTTTTTCGGGACGATATACTGTATAATACGGGCATTGCTATGGTGCTTACTGGACTGTGCTATGTAAGTATGCGTGCAGCTAGGGTTATCGCGAGTCGCGACAGTTTTTAGTGTTATATCGTGTGAGATTGTCGTTGTATGTGAAGCTTGGGTTATAGTGACGATTTAGACATTGATGATTTCTGTGTCTTAAAGTCTCATATTAATGCACTAAGGCTATTCGGGACGATGAGTGGTGATAGATGACGATGGAGGACGATTACTAAAACATCATAATGTGTATGCGGGATACGAACCCACGTCCTCGTAGTGCTATACGCTTGAGGCCAGCGCCCTAATCACATGTTCCACCGCGGACGGCATTATAGACTGGTTGGGAATGTAATGTGCTATGGAAATGGACTTGACAATGATCGATTGACTTCAAAAGGAAAGTTTCATTAACAAGGTGAACCGGTTGAAGCGCCCTAGTTTCTCACGTCGTCGTCGTGAAGTTATACTCAATCCCAGAATTTGCTGCGACCGAAGGAAACATTAAAAAAAAAAACTATATCATCAACTTTCATTATCACAGGCGGCGCAATATGACCTAACCGGTTGAAGCGCCCTAGTGTCTCACGTCGCCGTAAATTGGACTTTTTCTCGCTTCGTGGGCTAGGTTCGAGCTTGTTGTTGTTCGCCAGTTAACGGACTCCGATGTAGGCTAATAATTATACACCCACAGTTCGTGATATAAGTTTACAACTAATATTTTATTTAGAACAACTTATCTCTTTTTCATCTCTTCCACAAACATCAAAACACAACATTCTAAAACAACATCAAGTCTCTCGAAATCAATTTTTTTTTGTGTTAACAAGGTACTTCTGTTGGCCACACTACTCTGCACTATCGTCTATTATCATCCTCATTTAATTTAGTATTGTAATTTTAATTAGTTTAAAAAGCAGGTTTAGCAGTTTGTGTCATGGAGCTTTTAGCTCTTAAGATCTACCTGTGCCCACACTCTAGCGTTAGTCCGTAACTATATGAATTATTGTACCAAAGAAATTGTTAAATAAATAATATTAACTTGGAAAACGCTCAGCTGGACGCGTTGTTGAGCGAGCACCGGTACGTGCAACATGACCCGAGTACGACATTCCCATAAGTCCCACCACACAGTGTAGGCCTAACTGGATATTGACATTGTACACTTTCTACTATTCCAACATCTTTGCGTTGTTCTAATTCACGTCATGCCTTCTAAAGTGTATCTTTGTATCTTCACTGCCTCCTTCATTTTTTAACATCATTTTTCGAATTATGATTACCAATAAGTTTTTAAGGTCTTGACCGATTTAGCTAAAAATTTGGAAAATAGCAGAGAATGTTGTACTTATTGACCCTGCAAAATTTCATTATGATCGGAACATTTTTTTTTTTTATATATAACCAACGATCGGATTTTGTTCAAAAACTATACAGCAACCCGCCTAGGTGGTATGTACATGTGTAAAAAATTTCAGGCCGATCAGAGAAACGGTGCGACCTGTACCGAAACAGTAACAGAAAAAAAACCCAGACATTCGAGCCATAAGAGTCAAGTGGAGTCGCTCGCTACGCTCGCTCAATAATAATGACTCCAACATTGCACAGGCGGTGTCAGGTTGAAGCGCTCTAGTTACACACGTCGTAGTTTATTTGAAGTACTGATTTCACAAGAATGTATTTTTTGCACGGAGGTGACCGACCTTTGAGTCTACAAGTTCAATATGATATAGATGAGCTGGCGGAATGCGACGCTGCAGTGCATGTTCGAGAAATCTCAACCTATTTCTTTTGATTCGTCGGAAGAGCTTAAGGTACAATGATATATTGAGGAGTGCGAGAGTATTCACCTGCTACCATTTACGCACTTATGGGTAAAAATCGTGCTCACAATCAATGGGAGAGAGATAAACAATATAATAAGCGAGTGGACGAGTGTACGAGCGGATGATGCCAAGTCGTCCTGCAATTATTTTCGGACTTCGTTAAGTCAGTGTTCCTCCCCAGTGCAGCACCTAATACGTCTACTGGTACACCTGTCAGCATTCTTACCCTGTTGGGAGTCTTGGCTCTTTAACTGTATAACTATGAATGATGTGGAGGTGGCATTGCGTAAACTTAAGAGTGGCAAAGCTATTGGCCTAGATGGCATTCCTATTAATATTTTGATGTGCTGCAGTGAGCCGTTGTCATGGCCTCTGTCATGCCTAACTCACGGATATCTCTTAACCAGAGAAAAGGTTATTCCCATATGTGACACATGTGATGTACCTTTAACCGTACATCATATGCTAGCAGAATTTACCAAATATTATGGCTTGCGCATGCAATTTAATCTCTCCCAATCATATGAAGAACTTCTATCATATGATAACGGCGACAAACTTTCTAAATTTCTCATCCATAGTTATCTATTTAACCAAATTTAATTCACATCATACACATTTCTTTCTTTTCTTTCTTTCGATTCACGAACATAACTTTTATTTTGCTATAAATTTCATCATCATCAATTTATTTTGTTATTTATACACTTAGAAAACAATCTAATCATCAAACATATCATCAATTTATTTTGTTATTTATAAT